>JAJHUR010135820.1:230453-247457 GCA_027495735.1 Lutjanus campechanus | reverse complement strand
TTTTCTTGAAGTAAATATATATGGGTCGAAATTGACCCGTAACACCATAGATGTTACTATAGTTAATAACATTAACATTAAAAAGATTTTTTTTTTGAACATTTAAGAGATGTGTTCTAATACCCCCCAGTAATAGTCAGATAACATAACAACCTTATATATATTTAAATAATTCTCTTGAGGTTCATTTAACATTTTTTATATTAAAAATGAGGGGTATGCTGTCAAAAGAAAGCCCCAGGGGTCATAACAAATATATTAAAAGCAATCTTTTCATGGATAAGGAAGCCTAACAAGGTAACCAAGAGGTAAGAAACAAATTGGATGATAAATAACTGAATTTAGGGTATTTTATGGCTGATTTAAGACACGGGTCGAAACCGACCCGTTAACATAAGAGATGGTATAAGAAAGCTAACACAAGAGGAAGGTTAAGACATTTTTGTACCAGATGGTTACGATGCTATAACAAGATAACATTGACACGCAAAACACAATGATTTGGAATCATATTCTTCGTAGTTAAAATTTCCAGCTTGTCTTCACTGCCGTATAGGTTGTCAATGCAAGCAGGTTTTTTACGACTTGTTACGATTTGTTTATTGTTAGGCAGTGACCTCTAGTGGCCATAGCAATTATGACAGGAGGTGTGAGAAAGTGTGCATATGAAACGTGAGGTGGACTGATGAGTCAAACAAACACAGGACTTCGAGCCAGGAGAGTGATGTTCGTGTCTCGTGTGAAACACAAGTGTTACATAATGCTACGTACACGTCACAGAGAAAAAGTCCTGGGTGACCAACTTTCATTGGAAGGAACAGGCATCATCTTGTAATGCAATATCCAATAAAAAAAAAAGAGAGAGAGAGAAAAAAGTCAGAATTAAGCTCCGAGGGCAAAGCAGCACTCTGACAATTTACAATGTGCACACGCTAAAGTGAGCAGTTAACAAGGAGCGATATACTCCATCTTCTCAGAAGGCAGCAGTTGCAGCGTGTTTTGATATAATGTCAAAATAATTGCCTTTGTGAGACGAACGTGAGGTGTATTGTGACTCCTTTTTATGCGATCACACAGAGACTAACATCAAGACGTTAAAGGAGCCGAGCAGTGATGAACTGTAACAGACAAGAGAAGCTGAGCGATACACACCACAGCATGAAAAAAACCTGAACCAACTGCAGAAGACATAACATTAACACACCTCGTTTTGTTATTTTCATACAGGCAGAAGACTGTATGATAATTTCAAATTGATGAATTCATTAGTTAATGAAGTAAACGGTTTAAAAAGGCTGTTGACCATTTAATTGCCGGTTAGGTTTCATATTGTATTTCAGAAAAACTGAAGCAAGAAACCAAAAAAAATTTCCTACTCATTCAATCAAGAATGGATTCTGAAAAATGGGAAAAAAGATTCCCACCCCTAAATTGAGCATGCACATCATGTTTACTTCTACACTGGGCGACTTTTTGAGTTGTTGTGAGAATAGCTGAGCAGCTGCAGATGGACACAATCCCACCGGCACTGCCTGACTTAAAAACCTTAAAATTCTCATGCATCAAGATGCATCGAGAATCGTTTTATCATCAAATTGTAGCCCTCTAAATTGGAATCGAATCAAATTGTGAGGTTCCCAAAGATTTGCACTCCTAGTACTTACTGGTCTCTATTATGCTTCAAGAAAACAGATACAACCATACACACAGGAATATTAACACTTTGTGCTCATCATTGGCACTGATGCCTCAGTCTGAGAGTTGCTTCTGTTCTGATTCTCATTATGCTCCATGGTGCCACCTATTGGTGTCAGTGCTTGTGGTGAGTGCTGGGATTTCACTTTAAACACATCCCACTTCTCAGGCAGCAGGCCTCTGTTGAAGAACACAGAAGCCAGGTGGGAGAACAACAAGATGGCGGCAATGGCAGACAGCATGGAGATGGTCTTAACTGGTGAGTACTGGACATAAACACTGTCCTCAAGAGTGCATCCTGGGAAGTGTATGACAGGTGGTAACCCTAGATATGCATCTCCACTGAGCACTCTTAAAACAACTCCCACCAGCAAGCCCAGAGCAGCTCCATAACCGTTGGAGATGTCGAAGTAGAGGACACAGACGAGTTGAGGGAAGATTATGATGAAGGACATTTCAGCACCAAGGAACCAGAACAGTAGGACACTGTTTCTCAGGTTGGTGAGTGATGTACCAACCAGTCCCGCTATCACCACAGAAGCACGGATCACCCACTGAATCTCTCTGTCTGATGCCTGAAGAAGAAAGCAGAGAGGAAGAAGAACAAGTAAACAGCTGAGACAGAGATGACTGAGACTGTCAGATACCTCTTTCTGATGTTGTTCACTCCTCTTCCCTCTCTTTCAAAGTCACACATTCAAAACAGTAAATAATAGATTAATCAGCTTTTTGGCTGCCCTTTTGGTTGGTGGGAACATCAGAATTTCACCTGGGGTCTAAGGATGCTCTTGTAGATGTTGGATGTGAAGAGAGAAGCTGAAGAAAGCAAAGCAGAGTCAGATGATGACATTGCAGCAGCGGCCACACACCCAATCCCGATAATGGCGACGAAGGATGGAGTGAGGTGCTGCAGTGTGATTGGAAGAATTAGTGCTGCTTCACCACGTTCATATGGAGATGGAGAACCATAGGTGGTCAGGTTCCAATCTGAGGCATGGACACAAAAAAAGGAAAGACTTAAAAACTTTCTGTTTGAGAGATCTCCAGTCTCACTGCACACACTCAGCACTTCATAATATATGGCAATTACACATTATTTCTTTTATTTTATGAACATTGATGGGGTCATTGACTTCTTCACGTACAATCGTTGTGTATATGACAAAGAACTTGAACTTGAACCTGGATCTAGGTATGATAATGTCAGACATGGCATAGCACAGAGGGAGCGGACTTTATGGCTGATAGCGCTCTCCAAACATAAGCAAAATTTGCATTCAAGTAGCAGGCCAATGAGGACATGCCTACCGAATATGTGCATCCCACACAGTATGTAAGGGATGGTCCTTGCTGCCTTGTCACCCGACAGCTACTTTAGCAGACAGTGAAGGAGTGGCACGGCTAATCAGTAGAGGGATCTGCCTTTGTGTATAGAACCTGAGTTACAATATTTGCCTAAGCCCGATAAATGTCTTGGCGCGATGTGTTGTCAGATGTAGCCTGTGGCCTTCCGTCATCAAAGCCACAAGCACAAAGAGGTTGGGCACAGTCATGTCAGATGCCAAAACCCTTGTGATGGGCAAAATGATCCCACTGAACAACTCAGTGGATCTAATCTCTTTTCTCTTTGTTGGAATCCCAACCACTTTGCTTTGGAACGGGTAAGGGTGGACCTCACTCTCACCGTTTGGATGGTCTGTATGATCTGTACAGACAGTCCAGCCCGCATTTGCCTTTCCCTCTCAGGAGCAAAACCCAGAGAGGATGGCCCAGTTTGGGTGATACCTATCGTGCATGCATCCTGTGACAGAAACCCAGGGCTAGGCCAACATTTGGGTCATCTCCACGTACTGTGGCTCCGAGTGGCAAGATGACCACCCACAGGGTTTGGCCATCTTGTGTTCTCAGGGGGAGCTGCAGAGGGCAATGAGTGTTGTCTTGATTGGCCAACTGGTCCACTTCCCACTTTCTACTCATACATCTGCACCCCTCCCCTCAACATGAGGTCAGTGTCCCTGTTCTCCAGACCTTGAAAGTGGAGAACCTTCCGAGACAACAGGTGCTCTGAGGCCTATAACAGAAGGGTCTCCACCATCCTCAACAGGGATGCAGCCTGTACTCTGCCTGGGTAAGCCACCATGATGGCCTGTCTCCCCTGCACCAGAAGCTTGACGTTTTGGAGGACAAGAAACACTGAGAAGGTCTGAGAAGGCTGATGTGTTAGTTTTCTTTGGACACCACATATATTCACTCCCTTCGCTCTGGTGTGTGTTTATGAGGGACATTACACATGATTAGTAATGAAGAAATGGCATGGATACCTGTTGTGTTCAGTGGACACTGTTGTGTGCAGTGCACACACAGCTTCTGATGGCTGAACAGGGAAGTGATGTGTCACCACGGTTACTACCCTGTGTGGGAAGCGGCGGCAGTACTGACTGTGCATGTATGCATGCATCACATCTATTCTCAGCTCAGTGAAGAGGGCTGAGCCGACTGAGCGACTCCATCCATGGAGAAAGGTCATGAACAGACCATCGCTGAAGAAAAAAGGATGAAGAGACAGCAAGGATGGTCCCTTACATACTGTGTGTGGTAGCCATGTCCTGATTAAATACATGCACGTGATAGGAGCGACCTCATGCCCATACAGTCCAGTTGAAGGCGGAACCTGTGTGAGATTTTTTATACATGTTCTAACATGTTGCATGATTACCTGTGGATGCAGCAGCTGCCCCGAGCAGCACAGGAGGTATTCCAAACACAATTATGATGAAAGCAGCAATAAAGCATGTGAGCTTGGCTGTGCGTGGGGAACTAGCTGACAGCGTCCTCTGGTGGAAGCCCTGACATCCCAAATTCCCTAGTGACTTAAAAGTGAAACACTTAGTTGGTTAATGTGCCAAACATGTGCCTGCTGTAGGGAAAATAGGAATGTGATGTCAGCAACAGCACGTCAGCCTTTCTTGGAAGATACCCACTGTGACCTGTAAACCGTCACTACCCATCTACCTCGAGCTGTTCAACTCTGTATCACATGGTTTAACTTCAGTTTAACATGGTGGATAAATACTGTTATATGGTGGGCAGCAAGTTTATACTGAACTTGAAATTGAGACTGTTACTGTTAAAAGCTCCTTGTAGTGGCTTTAACTAACTTAATTTTATGATATATCACATATTTGCCTTTGTCTGATTCTCTTTATATGGACATTAGTCTTTAGTGCACACTTTATGTATTTATGATCTCAAACAACTGACAGATGACAGTTGATAATTCACCGGTGACAGTGACAGATGATGACAGCTATGTACACAGTCATCCAAAAATGGTGGTGCTCCATGATGTTCCACAGTTTGTATGCCTATTAGCACCGAAGCATCCATTGGATAGTTGGTTTCACCTTGAAAGTTACAGTCATAGTGTTTCAGATAATATAGCCGTCTGATTCTTTAGTGACAATGAAAAGCAGTCCACTATTAAAATAAATATAATTTATCATAATTCTGAACATTTCTATCAACACTAGAGTGAAGTGCATTTGATACAGGTTGTATCGTCACTTGCTTACAAAGAAAAAGAAGTCGTCAATCATTAACCAGGCCCTTTTCAGCTCTGGTTTACCAATCCAGGGAGCATGTAAGGTGTTGTTCATCAGGGTCTGTCTAATGTCCACGGAGTGAGGATTCATCAAAACGAAGGGAACACACACCCACTGAAGAGACAAATAAAAATGTAAATTATTAACATAACTTACACAAGGCATCAGCAAGCCCAGAGGACGCCTTGTGTAAAAGTGTCTTTAAAACAAAAAGCTGAACACTATAAAAAGTAAAACTCACCAGACTGATGAATATGAGGACAAGCTGTATGATATCTGTGTAGGCCACAGAGTAGAGACCTCCCAGCAGTGTGTAGATAATGGTGATGGCAGCCGAGATCCAGACGCACAAAGTGTAGGGCAAATCCAGGACGACACTCATGATTCCTCCTGTCAGACACATTCTATCAGTGAAAGTTTCTAACCAGTCTTTGTGTGCTTATTGCCACTTCATATTCATTGTTGTGAGTCATGTCTGCACAGTGTAGGTAAGAATTTACATCCATGTATCCTCTTCTTTTACTTAAAAGATAAAGGAATTGTAAACACACACCGTATATGTGCAACTAAAGTGCATATGTATATACTTTACCTAAACTAATTAGTAATCCAGCTCCCCAGACCACATCAATAAAAAGTGGACCCAGGCTCAGTCCAGCTGCGAATACTTTTCCATACTTGACACGAAAAGGCTCCATCATCGTCATACAGTTTATCTCTCTCATTGGCTTGGCAAACAATAAGCCACCTTGATTTAAAAAAGACAACATCACAATTTGAAAACAAAAAAAAATCAAGAGAGGGAAAAAACAAAACAATAAAAAGAGAAAATTACATATGAGGTGTAAAGATCAAGATGCATTTTTAAATTCATTTAATTTCAGCCCTCTAGGGATATTTTTAAAAAAAAGAGAAAATTACCCTGAGGTTCTGTGAGTAATCCGTAAACTCTCTGAGGTTGAATGCATAAGTCAGATTAAACGGGTTAGAACACAAAAAGCAAAAGCAGACAACAATTAAAACATGACAGCATAGAATCACATTACATTACAGAAGACGTAAGTAAAATGAGAGGACACACAAAGACACTGAATAAAAAGCCAAGCATAATCATTTCAAGTGTCAGTAACAGCTGCCAGTAAAAAGTGATTAAATTATTATGAAATGTGCAGATTAATATAATAATTATATTTTATTATTCTCTTTTTTAACGAGTCAAATGTGGATTTTAAACTGGAGTAGCGAAATGTTTTTTGCCAAATCTTTATGTTTACAGTTTCCATTTCATTGACATGAATTTGAAGACATATCTATTGAATAAAACATTGGGTGCATTAATACTTAACACATCTGTAGTTCGGTTCAAGTTTCCAGACCTGTTCTGTGCAACAGCGAACAGGCTGAGCGATTTGTTGCTTGCTTGAAAAATCGCTCACCCCGGTTTTATTTCAGCAAAGGTTCACGCACCTCGAATCTATTTTATCTGACTAAAAATGATGTGACTTTCCTTTTTCTTCTCATCAAAGCTGTTGAAAGGGATGATGAGAGATGAAGAAGCGGCACAGCGGCCTGTTAACAGGAATATCTTGAAAAGATGGAAAATAGGGAACTTTTGGCAAGCTGGCTGAATTTGGTTCTAAAAGGGACTAGAAGTATTACTTCTCACAACAACGGTAAGATCCTACTTCAACTTTGGATTCTGAGTGCAAAACTTCCACCAAAAAATCTGTGAATGCTTTTATTTCATATTGTTGGCAAATTACCATGGTATAAGTGAGATAATCAATGAGTAGGTGTGCGTAGGCAGGCTGTAAACATATTTATTTCTGAGGTAAAGTTGGGCATTTTAATATGGCGGTTTATGGGGATTGACTGGCCTTTGTCAGCCTCAAGTGGCCACTTGAGGAACTACAGATGTTGGCACCTTTGGCAGATTTTGGTAATCGTGGTTAATGTATTCTGTAAATATACATCTTGTCTGTCTCAAGGGTAGATAATATAAGTCACTAAGTCTTGACTGAGAACACATCATGTCAACGTTGATGTGCTTATTCAAAAGTTTCATTTATGTCAGTTTATGGAGTTTCCTAGGTCTTATACAGTTATTCCTGTTTTTTGACATTTTCAAGTTATATTTATTTTGTTACGCATGCAGACATACAGTATCCTGTCAGATGTAATTTGCAACTCTTACCGAAAATAAAAGTTGAGCTGTATGCTGATAACATGACCATCGCCCAGGTTAGTCCCATGGAGGGCGTGTACACCATCTCTGTTGTGCCGACAATGAAGCCTCCTCCAACCCACGAAGCTGCAGGATGGATTAACACACAGTGAGGGATTTAGTGACTAAACAGCAGCTATTTGAACAGACAGCACAAAGATAGTTAATAATTAAAAATCATTAACTTTCAGTGGGCTCACTGGTAACACACTCTTTGAACAGGGAGTGCATCAGACTGTCGTTACACCATCATAACCATGTCATAACACCTGTCATGAACATGAAGTCATTACAAATGTTTTTGACTGTTAAGCTGCCTTTTGTGTAATTTACATCTAAAAAACATTGAAAATGAAAATACAGACTCTTTTAGGAAAAGTCAAGTAACAGCAGCATGGTATTTTTTTTCAATTCAACAAAGTTATTACACATCTAAATTTGAAAACTGTCAAAATGACTGTCTTGGTTATTGTAGTGTTTAGAAGAGTGAGAAGTCGGCCCTCAGTGGTTGTAGTAGTGTGAAGATGAGTTCATAGGACAAGTTCATAAATACAAAATGTATTTAATGTAATTGCCATTTAATTGTAATTTCATTTCATAATAGCAACATAAAACATACAAGGTTCCAAAGGTAAAATGTCCTGCCTGCTAAAGTCCTGCATGTGAAACAGTGCATACGAAAATAAGTGTTGTTGCCTCTTTTCGACACAAGAGGGAGTATCCTCTAAATTGAGCATCTCAGCCAGATGAAAACAAAGGCACTTCATGCTGAGTTGGACAGAGGTGTGTCAAAATGCAATGTACTGTTTCATCTGTGTATTTTCAGCAAGCAAGCTGGAACGGAAGTAAAGAAGAAAATCAAAATCAAAGAATGAACAGTTTGGGACCCAGTACTGACCCCTGGGGGACACCACAGGCAATGTCCAAGCATGAGGAAGCACAATCTCCCAACTTCAGAAACTGCCTTCTGTCCCCTAAAAAACTCTTCACCAAGTGCAAAACTATCCCTCTGATCCCATACCGTTCCAGTTTATTGATTAATATGTCATGATTGATTGTGTCGAAAGCTTTCTTGAGGTCGATGAATATTCCAATTGCGTACTGTTTATGATCTATAGCGTTGGTGATTTCCTCAATTGATTCCATTAATGCGAGTGATGTTGAACTGTTTGATCTGAATCCGTATTGACTGTCAGAGAGTAATTTATGTTTATCTATGAATTTGTCTAATCAGTTGTTGAATATTTTTTCTAGAATATTTGAGAATTGTGGTAGTAAAGAAACAGGCCTGTAGTTTGTGAAGTGGTGTCTATCCCCATTTTTATACAGCGGCATAACTTTAGCTATTTTCATTTTGTTTGGAAATTTACCGGTTTGGAATGATAAGTTACAGATGAAAGTTGGTGGTTTTGAAATTCCCTCAATAACCCTTTCCACAATTTTCATATCAATGTTATTACAATCAGTAGATGTTTTATTTTTACAATTATTTACAATATCAATTATTTCTTTTTCTTCCACTGCTGTGAGGAACATTGAGCTTTGATTTCTATCTATAAGATTATCATTCCAATCCTGAGATGACAATGGATCAGGGATTTTTTCTGCCAGGTTTGGTCCAACACTTACAAAAAAATGATTAAAACTATCAACTATATCATCCATATTGTCTTTTTTAATGTTGTTATCTATAAAATACTGAGGGTAACATTGTCTAGAGCCATTTTTGATTATATTATTTAATATATCCCATATTCCTTTAATATTGTTTTTGTTATTGTTTAATATTTCACTATAGTATTCCTTTCTGCTAACTCTTATAATATTGGATAACTTATTTTTATATTTTTTATACTTATTCTCTGCCTCTTTAGTTCTTTGTTTTATGAATTCTCTATAAAGTGTATTTTTCTTTTTACAGGCATTTTGTAACCCCTTTAGGATCCATGGTCGATCTGTATATTTAGTTAGTTTTCTACTATATTGTTTAATTGGACAATTTTTGTCATATAGTGATGTGAATATCCTTAAAAATGTTTCATACGCATTGTCAATATTATTTTCTTTGTATATAACATCCCAATTTTGCGCTAGTAAATCATTTTTAAATGCATTCATAGTTTCATCTGTCCTGAATCGTCTGTATGTTAGTCTTGCATCTGGGTGATTTCCTTGAAGTTGCCATCATAAACTGTAAAAACTGGTAGGTGGTCACTAATGTCAGTGATTAGCAATCCGCTCACAGTATTGTTTTCAATGTCATTAGTAAATATGTTGTCGATTAATGTGGAACTGTGGGGTGTGATCCTGCTAGGTCTGGTGATTTTTGGATAAAGACTCATACTGTACATTGTATTAATGAATTCGTCAGTCATTTTGTGCTTATTTGGATTTAAAAGCTCAATGTTAAGATCACCACAGATGAAAATAACTTTTTGATTCATACATGAAAACGATGCCTCGATCCAATCCTTGAATAATTCAATACTAGAACTTGGTGCTCTATATATACAGCTAATTATTACATTTTTGTTTTTTTCTTTACAAATTTCAATAGTTACACATTCTAACAGATTGTCAATTGCGGTTGACATATTTTGCAAAACCCTGTAATTCAAATTTTTATCCACATATAGAGCCACACCTCCTCCGCTTTTGTTCTTTCTGTTTATATAGTTGAGTTCATATCCATCCAGCTCAAGATCCATTCCCCTATCAGCGTTAATCCAAGTTTCTGATATGGCAATGATTTTGAATGGTTTTGTAAACTGACTTAAGTACTCCTTGATATTATTGAAATTTGCATACATGCTTCAGCTATTGAGTATATGAGATTATCTGCGAACAAGCTGCACACACACACACACAGTACATACTTGAGTGTTATCTTGTTTTCACATTCCTCATTCCTGCTAATAACCTACAACCACTTATTATAGCAAACTTCCTTGAAGATGTTGTGGGCTGTTTGAGTGAGAACTCGTTGCAACACTTTCTTCCTAATGTTCAGTGCAGTATTTGTTCGCTGATATTCAAACTGACAAGTCAGTTTAAAAAGATCTTCTAAATATTTGTCTTTAATAATCAGTTCATGTAGTTTACAGTCATGTTTCCATCCTAGTTTTGTCAGCTGTGCTCTCCTCACCTGTCATTGTGAAGATCCCAACCACCAGGCTAATGCTCCTGTTTCCCAGCAGGGCCATGTCCATTCCAGTGGCTGCACATTTCTTCTGTTCCCTTTTGGACTTGAAAGAAGCCCAGATGCCGGTCCCCAGGACCAGCAGGTAGAAAAACACTATTGCTATCAGTCCTGGGATGTTAACAGCCATGATGTACTGGTTGACTGGCTTCTCCACTAGCTGATGTCTGAGTGAGTGAGTGAGTGAGTGAGTGAGTGAGCTGACTGACTGACTGACTGACTGACTCGCTTGACTCACTCACTTTTTGGAGCAGAGGAGAAACAGGAAAGCCTTCACCTTAAAGACACATCAATGTGATTGTAGATGGTTTCTCTCTCTCTCTCTCACACACACACACACACACACACACACACACACACACACACACACACACACACACGCCTATATTACCAACAGTGGACTATCATGCTACACTGACCAAAAGTGGACCTATGGTTCTGCTTATTTTAAAAATACAACAATAAAATAGAACAATTATTTTTAAAGGATTTTACCATATTACTGCAGATATGTTTTTTGAACATTTTTAAAGAAAATACCAAGAGAATCCTCTTGGAAATTTCTTTTGCTTGGTCTAAGATGAAGCTGTAATGGTTGTGTGTGCAGACTGCAGACTTGCTTAGTCACAGTTAAAGGATGAGATCCAGCCTGAAGCTCCTAAAAAGGAATGAATGACGAATTGACCAATTTGTCTATGCAACTGCAGTCAAAGCATATTTCATACATACAGTCATCCGCTCTTGCTGTTCCAGCACCCTGATCATCAACCTCCCTGATGTCCAAGATGGTGTTCGAACTCTGTGGCCACCCTCCTCTGGCTGGCCTCGATGAAGGCCAGCACCTTACTGATCCACCCTGAGGGTCCAGTGGCAGAGGAGAGCCAGTCCCCTTGAGCTGGATGCACTGGCAGCTGGCATCACCTCCGCTGCATGGGACCTTTTGCTACACAGCCACCAGCAGCCACCCCGATACCCTCAGATTATCCTTAGGTTCACACCGGAGACAGGCCCAAGGCCCCAATCTACTGATCCACACCAAATCAAGCTGATCCATGGTCCTGGCCATCCTGGACAGAGGTGGTGCATTGTGGCGGCCACCTCCAATATGCATGAGTTTGGTCTTTGCCCAGCTGACCTTTAGGCCCAGCTTATTGGCTTCCTCTTCATATATCTCCAAGGCTTCTCTCAGCTGATCTATCGTGGAGCAGAATAGTGTGGTGTCATCTGCATATTCCAGATCTGTGAGGGGGTAACTGCCTAGATGAACCCCGGAAATATGAGCGCAGAACTGTTCCATCAGATGGTCAATGATGCAGTTAAACAGGTCTGGTGCAGCTACGCATCCCTGTCTCACTCCGCTGTTAATTGAGAACCAGGTGGAGTTCTTGTTGTTGACCCGCGCACAACTTTCAGCATCACTATAAAGCTTTTCTATGCTCCGTACATCTGGAACAAACTACCAGAAAATATCAGGTCTGCTGAGAGTCTGAGTTCTTTTAAGTCAAGGTTAAAGACTCACCTGTTCACTGTTGCCTTTGACTATAAGGCTTTTACTTTTTTAAATTTTATATTTTCCTTCTGAGCTCTCTATTTTATTGTGTGTTTTTATCTTACTTGATGTTTTTAATCACCTTTTACTTGCTTCTTTTATAATGTTTTAAATGTGTTTCTTTTTCCCCTGTTGTTGTATGTCAATGTCCTGTGTAAAGCACCTTGAATTGCCTTGTTGCTGAAATGTGCTATACAAATAAACTTGCCTTGCCTTGCCTTGCCTTTTGAAAGAGATTGATTATCTTTCTTGGGGCTCCGAGGATGGTTAGGATCTTCCAAAGGGATGTGTGGTCAACAGTGTCGAACGCTGCCTTGAGATCAAGAAAGGTAATAAAGAGATGTCTATCTTGGTGGAACTCATGTGCCTTCTTAATAATGAGATGGAGGGCAGATATCTGGTCTGTTGTGGATCGATTTGGCATGAAGCCCGCCTGCTGGGGGCATCTTTTATTTCTAATGGCCGGAAGGGCCCGGGCAAGAAGTATTCGGGTAAAGATCTTTCCTGGGATGGAAAGGAGTGTGATGCTTCTGTAGTTTTTGCAGACCAGCTTGTCACCCTTTTGTTTCCAGAAGGGGAGGATGATACCCCGGGTCCAGTCTTCCGGGGGGCACTCAGTTATCCAGACCTGGTTGATAATATGGGTTAGCCACTCGATGGTGTTGTCACCGCCCAGTTTCAGCATTTCTGCTGTGATGTTACAGATACCGGGGGCCTTGTCATTTCGCAATTTCGACAGAGCTTGCGCGACCTCTTCTTTGGTCACAGGGTCTACACTGCAGTTGTGGTTTGCACTGGCATTGTCTGATGACACGGTGAGAGTGGGGTCTGTTTGTGGTGGAGGATGATGCAAGAGCTTGTTGAAACACTAAAAACAAATAAAGCCTTTGCAGCAAACAAACACTACAGACAGTTCCACTGCGGTGCATGGAGGTCCCCTCTTTGACAGGTAGACATCACTCAAGGATACAAATCCCCTCTTAGCAATTTCTTTAAAAATGTTCAAAAAGTAGATTTGCAGTAATATTATGGTAAAAGACCTTAAAAATAATTGTTCTATTCTGTTTTTCATATCATTTTTAAAATGATCACAACCATAGGTCCATATTTGGTCAGTGTAGAATGGTAGTCCATTGTTAGTGATATAGGCATGAGTGTGTGTGTGTGTGTGTGTGTGTGTGGCTTGTCATCTGTGTCCAGCAACAGGTGTAACAAATATAAAAAATAACAGTTGAAAATGGGTCAAAGGTGTAAAAAGTAGGCCAAGCTATCAGTAATCATGAGAACTGAAAAAACACTGAAAAAAGACATGAAATGGGACATTTAGGTCTCTTAAAAACTAGGATGTGAGTGAAGTGAGTGAATGTGAATTGGGGGGAAAAAGCTTGAATGGGCACAAGTTCTTAAAATGGCGTTTCATTAAAGCTGTGCTAGGCAACATATTTTTGGCACCACTGAGCAATAATTCCATAATAACCATTCAGCATATTGTAAACCAAGGGATCATATATAGAACTAGACTTCTGCACCTCCATTTGGCCTGTAACGAGAGACTGTGACCAATCACAACTCATTTCAGAGACCGGGCATTCCTATTGGCTGTTCTATTAGTGCAACTGCATGAGCACGTTCCCTCAGTGGAAACCTTGAATCAATGGCGTAAACTCCTGGAGGAAAAGTCACTATAAGGCAGAAATATCAGAAAGAGAATCTTAAATAGAGTCCAGCTAATGAGCAACATGCTCAGCCCAGGAGTTTGTCAGCTCCCCCGGTTACTTTGGACTTTGTGGGGCTTTTGGTAAGTGTTGTGTGGAGACGACTGAGGAGGAGCTGAAGCAAAGAGTTTACAGACAGTTGTTGAGAGTTGGGGAGATTTGCATTGTATCCTGTGCTGATATCATGATTGTGCAAATGTGCACACATAGTGGTATGATATATCCACAGTGTTATATTGTACGTTCACTACAGTAACAGTCTTTATACTGTATGTTACATGCAACTGCAACTTATCTTGGGACAAAAAAAGCCCATAAACTTTTAAAAAATGAGAAAAAAGAAACCATTTCAACCATATTTGACTATGTAACATGACTTCATAAGGCCATTTATTTTAAATTTATCACAGCAGTGTTTAAATCGATCCTCTGAGGATATCCTCTTAGCTGTGTGTGGCGTTTTCGCAGAGAGAATCTTTTTTGAGAAGAGAGAACTTGGTTTTAACTGCAGTGTTTCATCTTGCAAGAGATTTGTGAAATGGTTAATACTTCTTAGTGTCATGTTTAGAGTTTTGAGAAAGTGAGCTCAAGTTTCAGGAAACGTATTGAGAAAAACACACACACACACACACACACACACACACACAAATAGCTGCTAATAACTCATTAAGTGGATGAAATATTACCTATAAATCTGTTATATCTATATGTGCACTGTTTATTTTATTTGCACCATAATTATCCACTGCAATTCAATGTTATTCTCTTTGTATGTTTGTGCCTTTGTATTTTCACAATTTCTGTTGTTTCCTCTTTACTGTCGTTTAAGTACTGTTAAAAAAAGCACATCAGTGTGTTGTTGTTGCTTTGATTCAAATGATGTGTGTGTGTGTGTATGAATCATTTTGTTGCAAACATGTCATTTTAAAGAAGGGATTGAGAGGTTTTGATTGCAGAGTTTCATTTTGACATGGATGTTTCTCTTCAAGGGTTATGTGTTATTAGGCTTGTGGGTCCACAATGAGCCAAATTATGCAACAATAAGTGTTCAAGTAATGGGCAAAAACTGTAATATTCTCTCATTTTAATATGGTTTAATCAGGGGATGGTCCTGTGGTTTATTTTGGTGCCCTCTAGTGGCATTTTAAGATATTACAGGCAAAAGGGGTAATAAAACTGCCTCCATTCATTTATGGTCTCCTGATGCCATCTAGTGATGCTTAGAAACTACCACAGGATAGCATTACCTTACAGAGCACTGAGGTATTGACTACCACTGTTTTGTTTTCTCCTAGTTTTTCTTATTTGGCAGAATGTGTGTGGTTTTCCAGACACTTTACATTGTCCCTTGTGTTGTTACTTCATTCTGTTTGTACCTAATTTATAATCGGTTTGCTTTGTGGAATATTTTGTGGAATATTATATGTATATATACATTTAGGCGTGATTTTTCCATTTAAATTCAATCCTGACTGATTCACATGATGCGTGAGACCTCGAGAACCTCATTTTATGGAGGGAACTTCCTGATTTTTTTTTTTTTTCAATTGGATGATTGGTTTGTGTGACATTTTTTCCAGAATCCTAATGTATACTGACATTTATAAATAGATCTATAGTTGTTTTGTTTTAAACATTTGTTACCAAAATCTACAAATCGTGATATGAATTTACTGGTAGATATTTTGCACTAGTTTGTTTCCTCCTTCTGTTTGTAAGGGGGTAACAAATTTATATGGGAGAAGCCATGTTGTTTCCCAATAAATATTACAAAAATGGGATTTCCACATCAATCTCCCATGTGTTTGTATGTGTCCTTAAGTACATTTTTGATTTTTAATAATGATTCTGTTAACAAATGTGTGCACAGCACACTAATATATGGTAGAAGCAGATGCTGTCAGTCAGGAAGGCCACACCTCTGTGCACTGATTGCATGAACTGATTTCAGGTGTGCATTAGCAGCAGGCAGCAGGACTGGAGGACATCTGCTAGCTGCAAGGAGAAAGCAGTTTTTCCCTTGTCTGTCTGTCCAACATACACCAGCAGCAGTGGACACACACTGGTTATTGTGTTTCCCAATGTTGACAGCAGTCTGAACACACTTGCTTGGAGATGGCTGGCAGGTAGGACCCCTGTCTCACTTCCTGGTTTCATAAAGGCAGTAATACTGCACTGGTAATTTTTATGTTTTTGGACAAATGATATATAAATAATATTGCTATCAGATGTGTTTCAACCATAACATGTCAACTCTGTAGCCCTTTTAAAGCTTAATAAGAATTATGGTTTAAAATGTGTTTGTGGCAAATACCATGACCTGGATGACTGAGAACCTTCACAGACATGTTTAAAATGTGTGTTTTGACTAACTTGTTGTAACTTTAAAAAATTTAAAATTCTGTCATCTCCATAAGACATCATCTCATCTGACAGAGTTGACATCTACATTTGATAAACAAATTCAAATCACTGGGAGGTTTGCTCCTTTTTAAAAACCCTTAAAACTTTAGTCCCAGTTCTTAAGAATAAGTCTGTTTTATCATTGGCCAGGTAATTCCCTATGTTACTTACTAAACATACTAAACATTTTCTCAATACCATATTTTACACAGAATCACTTGTGCCAAAGTGTTACGCTTCATTCGGAGTCTGACCCGTAAGAAGCCTCTGGAGCCAGAAGGTGAGGAGTCCAACTTCTGCCAATGCCTGACCACCTTGGACCCTGTCTCTTATACACATCTAGATGTGTATAAGAGACAGGTCCTGAGAGTCACCCAAAACCAAATGTGAGTGACGGTCGTTAGAGTCACATGAATGTGAACTGCTGTTGTTATTGGAGGTCAAGTTGTTGTTGAATCTCCTGGGCAAAGATGAAATGACAGCATTGTAAATAGGAGAGAGGTTGTGTCTCAGGCCTCCTCCTCTGTTGAGAGTGGGTTTCTCCATTTTGACATAGATGGCTTCCTTAACTCCTCTCTCAAACCATCTGTCCTCCCTGTCTAGAATGTGGACATTGT
>JAJHUR010135820.1:185019-203737 GCA_027495735.1 Lutjanus campechanus | reverse complement strand
AAAGCAAACAGAAAACCAGTATCCCTTTGATGTGAAAGCAGGAATGCTTACTGCCGTACCTTCATCTTAAAAAATTCAAGAGACTTTACTTACAGGCGTTTTGCTGGCACTAAGACCCAGTTGAGAACTCTACTTCAAAAGCCAGTGACCACCTGAGCTTGAAGTATTTCATTAGACATTCTGCTCCCAAAGGTCCAGAATGAGTTTCCATGTTCAAAACTTTTCATTTGTCTGCATTGATTTTGGCAAAAATAATTTTTTGGTGAACTTTCATCCATTATTTATAACACCTTTATCCTTTTTGGACGGTTGCAGGGGACTTGAGCCGATCAGCTGACACTGGCTGAGAAGCATGGTACTCCCTGTCCAGGGCTGGCTAACCACTGCGCCGCCGTGCCATTGCAATGATTGCCAAAATTCTTGTCACAAAGTCCTGCAATTGGCAGTTTGTGGGGAGTTGAGGGGGCTGCTCTGAAATATCAGCAGCCTAACTGTGCTGTGTATTGATAAAACCATGACGCTGTCCATGGTGCTGAAGTATCAGATGGATTTATAATTCTATCTTTTTCTCTGTCACGCCCTTTTGTCCGTTTTGTCTTGGCTCTATAATATTCTCCAAACTAAAATGCAAATATCATCTATAAGCAATAGATGTTTTTTTCTTTCACAACTTTTGCCATCATCTAATTATTGTCACTATGTATATTTTGATCCTGATCTACAGTATGTCTGGATGCTGATATTTCCTTATGCAGCGTTTGTTTTTTACACCATGAACCACCTCAGAAAATATTGAGCTCTCTTGTTTTGTGCCATTTACTAGTGCTTCTTACGAGCAGTCGTACTCGGCTCACTGTCGTCCAGTTCATTTTCAACACAGCTGCTTGAACCGTTATCCTGATCTGCACTTTTCTTTGTAATAATTCCCATTAATAATTATTAATTAATAATTAATAATTCATTTTTCCTGTTATTCCAATATGATTTTCAAGAGTTCTGCAGGCAATAAAGAAGAAGAAGTGCAGTGCAGGTAGAAACTAAGAGAGTGACAGAAGTCGGTGAAGTAAGAGAGCAGAGACTCTATAGGAGGGGATGTTGATTATAATTAATAGCTGGCAGTGCATTATGGTGCATTATGGTGGCTGGTCATAAACAGTATGGAGTCGAGGACTGAGGTGAGAGCGCTTTAACAGGCTCCCACCATCTGCACGTCAACGTTTAATGACAGCGGCAGCACAGGCCGGGGTGACAGCAGAGCTTCTCTGCATTATTAAAGCAACGCGCACACACACAAACACACACACACACACACACACACACACATACACACACTGACACACTGTTTTCACAACAGCATTTACATAAGTTATCATGTTTCTCTCAATAATGATTCCCAGGGGCTTGAATTGGAAGAAAATAACAATTTTATTCTTAATATTTCTTATTATTCCTTTTCCTCTGTCCTTCTCTGCTTTCTCTTCTTTCTCCACTCCTTTGCTCCTCATTTTTTCTTCTCTCCTGCCTCCCCATTCCTTACTCTCATTCTTCCTCTTTGCTAAAATAAACTCGTCTTCTCCCCCTCATCCACTCTTTCTTCCTCTGCCCACTCTTCCTCAGCACATCTGGAGGTGTCATTTGAAACAGCCATCCCTTCAGGACCTTAACACATAAACACACACACACACACACACACATACACCTACACACACACATACACACACACATAGATCAACATGGACACACATTACCTCTGGTGTCATTAGTATAATGTTATTTCTGTGTGAACCGAACATGAAAATAAGACAGGGGATGACAGAGACGACAGGAAGGAACATCAGGAAGAAAAACTCGAAGCCAAAGGGACACACAATGCCCAAGGAGCAGAGAGCAATCTTTCATTTATTCAATTAGCTAACGAGGCGAGGGAGCCAGACACCAGCAGAGGATTGATGGTGGAGAAAAACTTCTCTCAGCAGGCGACGCTTACTCAGGACTTTTACTCCTGTCTCTCTTTGCTTCTCTGTGTCTTCCTCTTTATTCAGGAGGAAGGTTCACCAGGGGAAAGAAAGGGACCTGAAGGGAGGAGACATCGAGGGTGACCTTGAGCAGCTGTTTTCTGTCTCGGAGGGAAAAAATAGAACAAATGAAGATGGGACAGGAAGAAAAACAGATGCGTCTTTTAGATTCTCAAATACCCCTGTCTGTTCGTTACTCATTACTCATTTTTATCTGCTATATACCGACTGGTCAGTATTGGGCAAGTCATAATTAAGGGCATGCCCACTTTGAGTGACAAGTGGGGTCCATCACAGGTGGCTAGCTGCTAGATAGCTACTTCATTCGGCTGCCTCAGCTGTAACCATGCTGTACCTCTTTGTGTATTTTTGAATTTGCTGAGAGTTAGTCATGTCAGGCACTGCCAAGATGGCGACGGCCAAAGAAGACACCACACTGAGAGCTTCAAAACGGCTCTTCAGAAACCTATGGGAGATGTAACAGCCACAAATTTACTGTCTATGGTTATCTCCCAACTTTTGTCTGAACCTTGATCCAGCACATGTCAATACAAATGTCCACCACTGAAAACACAGATATACAACATTTGTCCAAGTGACAAGTGACTCACTGTTTTGTTCAGTATGTCCAAAATGGTGCAAAATGTCACTGCACGCAAACCCTAAAGGTCAGAGCAGGACCAACACTAAATACAACAGGACATCACCAATCTCAGTACTTTAATGAGCCTGATAAGCTCGTCACATCTTTGTTTTAATATCCCCATTCATTATTACTGCAGTAACAACTATTCTTGTGTCTACTGCATCATTTGTGCGAGTTAAGAATAAACACAAATAATTCTGTGATCGAATTTGTGGTTGGGAATGTGAATAAATACATAAATGGTCTCACAATCAAACTCGCACAAGTAAAACAGCAAAAACTTTGCTTTGGGTTTAACATGAAGGAATAAAAAAAAGAAATATTAGAAAACTGGTCACTGATAAAGCAGCCAGACTGACCGTCTGAACCGGACATATCGCTGGCTGACGAATGTCAAAAGCAGCTTATTTTAGCCACAATCCAGTGCTTGGAGGTGAAATGTTGACCCCCGGCCTGAGGTCACACCTTGACATTCAGCTTGACATTTCAGAGGGTCGTCAGCTTCCATCGCTGGTAAAGGTCAGTGTTGCTGTCCTGTCAGCAGGTGGTCATGAACTTTGACCCTCAGGGGACACCAGGACTGAGACTGGACGGGAGAAAGGAAAACACAACAGTGTGTGAGTCCAAACAGGTTAAAGAAGGAAGAAGAAGAGTGTAAAGAACAGACATCTGTTATGATCAAGGCATGCAGCCATGCATCGGTACACACACACACACATACACACCCGCCAGTGGTCCCGCTGACCTTGAGGGGTGTTAGATTTGGGTCAGGATCAGAAAGTCTCTCGCAGCCCATCTGTGCTGCTCTGGAAACTCCACAACTCCATAAATCCACTGGGGATTTGCTTGGACCTTGGAGGACACCCTCTGAACAAACCCTACGACAGTCAAAAAATACCAGAGGACCGGGTTTGTTGAGAAAAAGAAAGAGAAATGAGTGCACAACGGACAATTTTGAAACAGAAAAAGTGAGAGAGGAAAAGGACAAGATTAAGTAAACTACAGACTTACAATGGATAAAATCTGATGGAGAGAACTCTGATACAATTCAGTTTAGTGCAAAATCACACTGTGTGAGTTAGCATGTGGCTACCTGGGATGGGCTGTTTTGTAAATAATCTATCCCAAACTATTTTTTTTGTTTACATATAGGAGGAAGAAATTACTGCTAGTAACTTCAAAATATGAGTTCTGAAATATCCACCCATTTTCTTATCCAGGCCAGGACACAATGGCAGCAGGTCAAGTAAAGTAGTCCAGACGTCCCTCTCCACAGCAAAATTGTCCATCTCCTCCTGGTGGATCCCAGATATATAATCCCTTGAGCATGTTCTACCCCAGAGTGTCTTATGAGTTGAAAAGGGAGCCCCCCAGGAGGCAGCCTGATCTGATGCCTAAACCACCTCAAGTGTCTCCTTTCAATCCCCCTGGATGTCCCAGTTCCTCGCCCTATCAGTGAGGGTGAGCTCAGCAACCCCATAGAGGAAACTCATTTCAACCACTTGAATCTGATATCTTATTCCTTTGGCCATGACCCAAAGTTCATGACTGTTGTTGAGGGTTAGAAATGTATCGATTGGTAAATTGAAAGCTTTGCCTTCCAGCTCAGCTCCCTCTGAACCACAACAGTCTGGTACAACACCCACATTACTGCTGATGCTGCAGCAATCTGTCTGTCCATCTCCTGCTCCATTTTACCATCACTCACGAACAAGACCCTAATAAACTCGAACTCCTTGGCATGGGCAGTAACTCACTGCCAACTCTGAGGGAGTAATCCCCCCTTTTGAGAACCATGGTGTAAGACTTGAAGATGCTAACTCTCATCCTGACCCCAGACTGTGTTGAAGGTCACAGTCTGATAAAGACAACAGAACCACATCATCTGCAAAGAGCAAAGATGCAATTCTGAGGCCCTCAAACTGGACACTCTCGGGATCCTGTCCATGAAGATCACAAACCAAATCAGTGACAAGGGACAACCCTGGCTGTTCTTGGAGCAGGATGCAAACATGATCATAATGGCAAAACTACCATGCTAAACTTCAGCAGGAATTTCAAGTGGGGAGCCAACTGACCAACAGGCATTGCCATGCCTACAGCCATGCCGCTAGCATGGCTAAAAAGTTAACCTTTTGTGGAAATTATAGTGGGAATTTGTTTCCTGTTTACTTCATTTAAAAGATCATATCCAAAGCTTTGTCTGTGTTCCCAGGTAGCCACATTGCTGGCTGCCATAAAATAGAATCAATCATGTCTTTCTCAGCTGTCACCTTGTACCAGAACTTTGAGATAAAGGTGTGCAATGTTCCTGTTGATTACAGTGGCCCCACAGGGAGAGGCACCGTCCTGTCAGAGAGGAGTAACACCCAAATCTTCTGATCACCCTGAGGGCTTCACCTCTTCCAGAGCAGTCTGCTGATGAACTCTCACTTCTACCAAATACACAGCCTCCTTATTGATTTTCTGAAGGGTGGGAGAGGTAAAGAGAGGGAGACAGAGGTGTGTGTGTGCCAAATAATACCAGACTAAAACACCAGACAAAAAGAAAGAAAAGACTTAGTACTACAGTTGGGGATCAAAATCTGGCAATTATTTTTAACTAAATCAATACAGGATTCCAAGATTCAAAGTATAAGGAGACTAATTAAACTGGACTCAGTTGCCACAGTCCTTTAGATCTATGACTTTATGGCTAAAGATGTTTTCTGATCTGCCACATTTATGATTTAAGTTGCAGGGTGTTTTCACATATAGTCCTCTTTAAACAAACCAGATTCAGTCCTTTTCAGAATTGCACAAGAAGTGGACCAACTTAAAAGGAACTCAGGGACTATTTGTGTTCTCATTGTCAGTTTGTTTGAAAGAGGATTCAGTTCTCTTTCTGGTCCACTTGAGCTTTGACAGAGCTTCGGTTCTCTGTTTGTTCCTCTGGAGTACATCACACAGGATACTGTCCACTTCATTGCAAACGGGCCAATTGAAAATCAAAGGAAAACTACAGCGTTTCTGAGCATTGTATACAGGTGCCGTCATTTGATGTGTTCTTCCTTCCATGTAAGTGCAGTCATTTTTATCTGATTATCTTCAGTGAGCATAATTAACGCCCCTTTCACTTAATTTACATACATGGATGAAAGTATATCTGCATGCATGAATGTTTGCATGCACATATAAATATTTGTGCTCAATAATGCACATAAATTTTTGTATATGTATGAATATGTAGTTACAACTTTATCTTTCTTTATTTTTTATCACGTTAATATGTTGGATATTTTACGTTTCTGTCGAATCATGAAGTCTTGAAAGCACATTATTGAAGATAAATTGCAGCTGTAGGGGTTTCTCATGATGACTACTGGATCATGGGAGTTGTTGTCCTGATTGTTAAACAACCACTTTTGCAAATCTGTCTGACACGACTCAGGCAGAAATATTCACAGACGTTTTTTTTCATGTTTAGCCACATTCACTGGCTTCCTTCCTCACTCTCTGACGTATCCAGAGCATCCTGTGTTTTCCCAGAAGGTGATTGGTAGGAAATGCACCATTACCTTGAATATGTTATGGATTTCTCTGACTAAAAAGTACACAACTAGACAAAATATATGAGAAAGATCCAGCATTTTTAGACACTTTAATGCAGTAATGACATATTATCGCTTTACGTGTCGGCTTAAAAACTTTCCTAAACAAGGAATTCTGAGCTGAAGTAGTTCTTTTAAGTTTGATAAAGTTAGCACAGAAAAAAACAAGCTGTGTAGTTTCCAGTGTCTGACCATCCAGACCAACCTCTGTTTTATGAGACTTTGCAGCAGTATATTACAATCACACTAACTTCACCTTTGCTTCTCTGAGACACTGTCATTATTTGCAGCAAAAAAGTAGTTTCAAGTGTTTAAACTAATGACCAGTGCTGCTGTTTTTCTGCTGAGACTTTCCTTCCTCGTCTCTCTCCTCCTCCCCTGCTTCCTCCCTATATTTCTCCTCTTTCCTTTCATTTCTCACTGCTGTCTCCCTCCTTTTCTCCTCCTCACTTCTCCCTTATTTGCCTCCCTCCTCTCCGTCTCTCTTCCTTCATATCCTCTCCTCGTCTCCCAATTAGTTCCCTCTTTCTCCCGTACCCTGCTCTATTCTCTTCCCTTCTCTCCTCTTCCTCTTGTTCTCTCCCTTACACCTCCTCCTCTCTCCCTCCTTCCATCTCTGTGATCCTGCTGTGTTCCTCCTTTATTTACCACAGGAGCTGCTGAGTTTTCCAGCAGGCCCTGACACTTTAGGCTCTGATGGATAGGCCTGTCAGTGGACGAGTGTGATAAACGGTAAGGTGATGGATAGATGTGCCGGGGCGCTGGAGACATCACAAAGCAGTTTCACAGTTTCGCAGCTCTTCGCCAGGCAGCGGGAGGGCCTGAGGGCGGCCATTTTGTGCCAAGCCACGGGCCCCTAACGGAGGAGCCGGGGCCTAATGAGGCCAGATGATTAGACAGCAGAAAGACGGGGGAGGGAGGGGGGGTAGTAATTTGACTCTAGTAGAAGTAAAATGACTTTACTGAAGTAGTACTACTGGTGGTAAAACCTACTGGAGTAAAAATAAAGTATAGCCCATTTATACCATTTAAAACACACATAAGGCCGGTTTCACAGACAGGGTTTAATCTGCAGCAGGACATTTAAGTAGCTGGTGCTGAAGGGAGTCACTGTAGCTCAGTTGGTAGAGTCTGTGTCCCATGCACTAAGGCTACTAGTCCTGGGTTTGATTCCAGGCGGTGGCCCTTTGCTGCGTGTTATCCCCTTACTCTCTCTCCCCCATTGCTATCTTCTCTACAACTGTCCTATCGCAATAAAGCTCTTTAAGAGGAGCCCTGGTAGCTCACTTGGTAGATCATGCACCCCATGTATTTTTTCTGTAGTCCTTATTGCAGTTGCATGCATTCGATCCCAGCCTGCGGCCCTTTGCTACATGCTGTCACCTCCCTCTTACCTTTCTTGTCTGTCTTTGCCTGTCCTGTCCAGGAAAGGCAAAGCTTTATAAATATGGAGGATCCACAATTCTAAATTATTTTACATATATCTGAGAAGGCTGGCAGAGTGACACTTTGCGCAGAAGTTAGTTAATTAAGGGAACTTGGGATCTTAGTACCATTTTGCATCTAAACTATAGGTTGTAAATGTTAATCATGGTACCATGGTTACCCCGTGAATATCGTCATTGTGAAACTTGGTTAAAATCAGTATGCATGCAGAATAATATGCCAAAGAGAAAGCAAAGTTCATTACTTGCTAACTTTAACAATGAGGAACCTGAAGCTAACTCTGGTGCCTCTGCAGCTACTAACACATGCACAAGCGAGTTGTTTGGGTTTCCTCTCCTGTCCACTCGCTCCCCAGAACCAGGTCAACTGGTTTGTTTGTTGTGACTGAATCGTGAGAGACCTGCTGTACGTACTGTAAGGTGAAGAGTTGTACGGCAACAGGCAAGTGTGTCAGGTTAGAGAGAGAGTGACGAGTCTACTGTATGGATTCTGTTGCAGGACGTAGTGTGGTTGTTACGTGGTTGTGTAATTGTGTGGGTGGCCAGATACCACAACATCATCATATGTACAAAAATGATTTTTTCTGCAGCCCTTTAAAGTTTGTGTAAAGGAAAAGGAAAAAGTTTATTGTTTGACAGTGTGTCCATGTTTCAGGTAGTTTTCAGGTGTTTGACACTGAGACAGCAGAGGAGACACACCTCCAGCATTTCAGAGCAGAGAAAACTCATCATTTTTTCATGATTTTGAGACCTTATTTTATATAATTGGCTTTTTTAATCATTCAGATTTGGTTGTGAGTTTCGTAACATGTTTCTGTGGTGTGATGAACTAAGAACACACATTTTTTGTTGCTTTAAATGATAATATATATTCATAGACTTCTTTTTACTGGAACCAAGAATAGAAATTTGTCGTTTTGTGCTCCTCATTTTCAACTTTTTAAACAGCAAAATAAACACATTATAGGAATTTGAAAAACAACTGAAAATGCCCATCCACACGATTAAATATCAACAGGCTACTGTTCTTTTCAGCTTTCGAGTTTGCAAGGCTGAACGATCAGTAGAGGATAAAGCAGATCTTTGCCTTGTTTGTCAGTGTGTCTTTTAAAGCCATTATAATTGACTGGAGATGGGACAAAATCACCGTTCTGCAAGGCATAAGTAAGTGGCCATGAAGAAATAATGAATGTTGTAGGAACTTTTTAATGTGCTGAAGGTTTCTATGTGAATGTTGCTTGTGCTTCTCTGAACAATGACCGCAAACTTCAGAGGGACAAAAGGACTGGAGCTCACAGATTGATTTGTAGGCTTTAATAGTACAAACACTGAGGTGTCTTCATCAGAGGACTCCAGTCTCTTTTCCTGTGAAACATTACACAATATAAAAGCAAAATAATCAAGTGTGCATGGTGGGTCATTCCTGTGGCACAAGTAAAATCATTTGGTGGATGTTTGGTTTTGTTGACATCTGTTTTTGTTGGCCACAGCAGTCTTATGTGATAACCTAAGACATCATTAGTCATCTTTCTGCATTACTTAACACACCTTTCATTCCTGCTCATGCACATACTTCTGGACTCAAACTATGTCTGTTGTCAGGAATATGAGGAGTAGAGTTGCTGCCCACTTTAAATAACTTTGGATATCAAGTCAAAAGGCTGAAGTCTAAGTGAAGTAACAAGTCTTTCATGTTTGAGCTGAGTTGCGAGTATTTTTTTTTATCTTAAAGGGACAAGCAAAACCAAAAATACATATTTTGCCTCTTACTTGTAGTTACTGTTATTAATCTAGATAGTTTTGGTGTGAGTTGCTGAATTTTCGAGATGTCCACCTTCTCTCTGATATAATGAAACTATATGGCACTCGGCTTGTGGTGCTAAAAGCACCAAAAATGCATTTGAAAATGATGACCTGGTTACTTCAAATAATCCACAGTCCTTCTTGTGAGCAGTTGCTTGCTTGCCAACAGTGTCAACACACAGAAGGAAGCGTGCATCTCCTCATTCCCGAGAGGTTACACCTGAGGAGGACGTCATTAATGTTGCTCTCACAAACACGAGCCTCTCTTCCATGAATAGATGCACACCTCCTTCCATGCGTTGATATACATTGTAATTGTGCAGA
Source organism: Lutjanus campechanus (assembly GCA_027495735.1). Classification (NCBI taxonomy): domain Eukaryota; kingdom Metazoa; phylum Chordata; class Actinopteri; order Lutjaniformes; family Lutjanidae; genus Lutjanus; species Lutjanus campechanus. The sequence goes on along the minus strand of JAJHUR010135820.1, from coordinate 193,914 downwards.
TTAAGGTAAAAAATAAAAGTATAGGCCAACTTTATTGTGATCACACAGTCATACAGATTACAATTATAGAGTACAATTCATTTTCTGCCCGTAACCCATCCAGTTAGGAGCAGTGAGCAGCTACTGTGCAGCACCCAGGGACCAACTCTGGCTGCAGCCTGGTCAGGAGCACTGACTGGAGAACTGACCAAACATTAGGGCTGCATGATTCTTGCTAAAAATGCAAATCATGATTTTTCTCTTTTTTTGAGATCACGATTCTTTCATGATTCACATTTTTTTTCAATCCAAACATTTATTTAACTCTTACATGCTCAAGTAAAAAAGAGATGCTTGCTGTCTTGACGACTTTAAAAAGACAACATAAACATACATAAACGAACTGGACCTGAAAGAAATACCTCAAGTCTCTTTTTCTCTCTTTAGAACAAAGTGATTCACTTAAATGCTGTTGAACATAGAAAAACTGGCTATGCACTGTAATAATATCTGAGTCACTGAGGCTTGTGTGGTCTGGATTTTGTGAAGTGGTTTGTTTGTCCTGCAGGTGCAAGTGAATGGTCATCATTTACAAACAAGATCGCACAAATATATGAATTTTATGATTAATCATGCAGCCTTATGTTTTTGACTATTAAATGTTTTAACAAACAACTACTTTATTATTGTAATTAGTTTAATTGGCATTTCTTCCACATGGTAACACACATTTTATGCAAATACAGTTTATTGTTACATTTTGGTTACACACTTTTTGCTTAATTCTCTAAAAAAAACACTTTTTTCTGTCTCATACCTAATTTCTATCTTCTTCTCATTCTCATTTTGTGTCTATTTTGCTCGTTTTCATAAATAATGTGTCATTTGGGCATCTCATACGTGAACTAACTTCATATTTGATCTTGTGGTAAGTGCAAATCAAGCAGAAATATCCATAGAAATGCGTTTTAAAGACTTGAAATCAGAGATAGCTAAGATATAGTCTCTTTGACATTTATTGACATTTTCATTAACTCATTTTACAGCCTCTCATAATGGTCCACCTCTCCTCCTCCTGCAGCTGCTTGTAATGACACTGAACGTCCAGAAGAGATCTCTCTCGTCCTGCGTTTGGACTGGAACTGTGGCCGTTTACACTGAAGCATCAGTCAGCGTGTGTTTCTGCTTTCTATGTTTTAATTGCAGGCCAGTTGTAACTGAGAAAAAGAAATGTCACCTTGTGTAGATGGAGTGACTAAACTTGATTTAAAGTAGAACCTCAGAGCGGTCTAATCACCTGATCCAGCCAGACCAGCGAAAAGAACCCCATTAAAACTCAGTTTCTAATCATTTGGAGATTGTAGAATAAAATCAAACTGCCCCATTCAAAGAAGCAATCAAATTATAATTCACCTGTTTTGATGATCAATATACAATTAATTCAGCTGAGCAGAGTGTGACTCAACCATATTCTCCACCAATAAAACATCTTCAATCTAGAAAGTAGCAGATGTTCTAAAATGATCAAATCTCATCAAAAGCTTGAAGTAATATATCGATGCCGTTGAAACGCTGGACCTGATTTTCATATAAAAGTCATGCGAGGAGAAACATTAGAATAATTTAACGCTCAATAAATCTCGCTGCTTGCATCTGATGTAGAGACAACAAAATCTTAATAAACCTGCACTACTTTGTGGACAGAAGTGTCACTCAACATCACCAACTTCGCCTATAAAAAGTCACTTTTCCAAACACTATGCTGATATCATTCCTGCATCTCTGGATCACTTATGAGATTGAACGGTGGTAATATCTAATAGCACTTCTCACATGTGACAGTCGTAAACATGCCTGTCACAGGATGCTTAATGTGATGATAGCTCGGCTGCTGTAATAAGAAGCTACCATCAGCCTGTTAGACTTAGCATTCACGCTCTCAACTGGCCACTTTAGTAAATAAGCACACGTGAACTGTTACATGGGTATTTTACAGTGTGACCTTTTTTATTCAATGAAAACCCTTTAAGCACTATGTCATAAATTTTTCACCTGGTAGCTCTTGAACAACAGTCTACTATATTGCTGGTGGGAGTAGAATTACTTTTGAACAGTTCAACATTTTGGAAATTATGCTTATGCTTATGAATTATGCTTTTGTAAAGGAGAAATCTATAAAATATTCACTGTAATAAGATCAGGGAAACATGTTAAGTTGAAATATTTGCTTCTCTGACATCAGTGCTCCTGCCCCTTTGTGTACCCCTTTGAAATGTCTATTCTTGTCTGGAATAACTTGCCCGTTTCATGTTTATTATAGTTCAAATTAACGCCGAATGTTCGCAGAATGAGTAAGCGTCCGTCCATGAGTCATAAGAAATAATATTATAGAAGCTGCAGATGGTTATAATGCTTAAATCGAGTAATATGTGAATGGAGTTTGGTGAGGTAAATAGACAGTCAACACTAGAGTGTGTATTTTCAGGGCAGTGGGCTTTTATTTGCAGGATCACAGGCTTAACTTTTTGCCTACATTGACAGACTATCGACAGAGCTACAAACAGCTGATCAACTCACAGTGTAGCACACATCCTCATTTCTTATTGTCAATATATGAAGTTGCGTGAATCCTGTGCTCCTGCAGAGCTCCTGCAGCCTGCAGAGCTTCCTCGAGTCTGCAGGAGCAGGCAGGGGGGAAACAACCTGCTGCAACTATAGATTGTGTATGGATTGTGTGTGGACTGCTGTACTCATTTTTGCATGCACAGTTGCAACATATTGCTCCTTTAAGAGGGAAATGTAAAAATTCATATCAATCTAATGTCTGTTTATTGAATGGTAACTTAATTATTTTTCAACCTGTATCCACTTTTCCCCGGTTTTTGTGTTTAAAACCATTTTTACACAAAAATTAGCAACTTTTTTTTCCCCCATTGCCAGTAGACGAGTTTGCCTTATTTTTGTCATATGCGCTAGAAAGCCAACAACTCATGTCTGTACATTCTGGAGCTACATACTCTTTTTATGTTTATCTCCCTCTCGCTCCACTGCCGACTCACTGAATTAACCGAGCAAACCAGAGTTCTTGATTGCTGGAGCGGTAGAAAGACAAACCCAGACACTTTTGGTGTTATTTTGTTTCTGTCAAGTGTGAAAGATGTCTGGCAAGAGCAATAGTTTCTGGTTAAAGGAAAAAGACTTTGCTCTTGAAAAAAGGTTTTGTCTGTATGAATCCTCTCTCCATAATGTTGTCAGACATTTAAAATAAAAATGTGAGCCCAGCTAGATGACTGGAAATAGGGGTGAACAGCGAGCTTATTTAATTTATTTCATTTATTAGGATCCCCAATTAGCTGCAGCCCTAGCAACAGCTATTCTTCCTGGGGTCCACCCCAAAACACCATCCATATACCCACTTTCTCTAAAGTGAAAAATATGCCTACTAACACCTCACCTTTAACACCAAAGACTTACTAATTAACACGTCATATCTATTTTTTGCCAGAAAAACCAAAAGAAACATAAAAACTGTCATTTTTTCTCTTTACAAGGAAAAATCTGGATGTACTCGCTCACTGCCCATTTTTGATACCCAACTACACAGCACAGAAGTAGTGTAGGTATGCTACTGTGTTCATAACTACTTCTAAAACCTCAGTTTCTTGTTTTGCTCTATTTTTTACAATTCTGTTTCATTTTATCAATTGAGATAAAAACTGTCAATTAGCTTTAGCAGACATTAGGTGTTCGGTTATTTCTATTTGAATCTAACAGAAAGCTGTTTCCTCCTACCTCAAGTCTGCCTCTAAGCAGGACTAAACCAGTCCGGAGTCCAGCTCCATACTTAAAGCAATAGTTAGATATTTTTTAACTTCCTGCAGTCTTTTCTGGCTGCCTCATATTGATGTCAGGACTGAGAAGAAAGTGGCCATCTTCTCACGTCAACCTGGGAAAGAAAGTAAATAATAATTTTCATCAAAAATCAAACTGTTCCTTTAATGCACAGGCATGAGAGTGGTAACTGTACTCTCACCTCACTCTCTGGAGTTTTTTTCATGATTGTTATGCTCTTTCTCAGTTTTGTAGTCAAGACCACCTAAACCGAGACCAGAGTCATGACCAAGACCAGGGACAAGACCAAGACTTTGAGGGGTTGAGACAGAGTCAAGACCAAGTCAAGACTGTCTATCCATCTCTTTTACCGAAGTGAGGGAGCAGTACTGTGGCATCCGTTTCTGTCAGAACTGATATTCGCCAACACTGATTTAATGCATTTATGTAAACATCGCCTACATAGCATTATGTGCCCTGTCTCGTCATTGGCTCTGTCCAAAATCACTGTTATATAATCCACTACATAGTGAGCCTGTCTGAATGTATAGTGACAATTTTTCTACTAATTTCCTCCTCTGTCTCCTACATTCACTTCTTGGAGTTGCAGGTGGAAGGAGGTGGGGTGGGGAGACGGCCGATAACAAAACAAAAATTTCAAATTAGAAATGAGTCAAGGAGTCAAGTTATTGGTTGCATCTGAGGCTGGAAGTTATAAACCCATTCAAGATAATGATGCTATGTGTAACTCAGACAATGCAGGCAATTTAGTGACATCCCCGCAGTCGCGGTCTTGACCGGTCCTCTTTGTCTGAGACCGAGACGAGGCTGAGTGAAAATAGAATCAAGACAAGTATTGTCTTGTTGTTTATGTTTATGTTCTTCCTGTTTTAAATTTAAAAAAATTTATTGAAATATACAGTTGATAGATAGATAGATAGATAGATAGATAGATAGATAGATAGATAGATAGATAGATAGATAGATATTCCATCTAGCACCTTTACTTGATTCTCCTTGCTGTTACATTTTTCCCTTCTTTTCATAATTTTTTCTTCCACCAGCCCCTTCCCCCACATGAGCACTTGTACTGGACTGAGAAGACACACACACACACACACACACACACACACACACACACACATGCTGTCATACACACACACACCACACACACACACACACTGTGTGACGAGGAGGTAACTTTTTGTGGCGGCTAGCTGTGAAGAGAGCCACCTAATTAAAAAGATCATGAATATTCATTAGACACTTGTACTGCTGCAGCTAATTACATATTCAGAGAGGTTTGGTCGCCGGCGCTGGTGTGAGTGGTCTGATTCAACTCAGAACACACTGACAACTCAATAAAACACAAGCAGGAGTGTTTCAACCCATTGCACCATCAGTGTCTGGACATACATCAGATCTACTGGCTCCACAGATGTATATACCAATAATGTGTCTATAAAAGTGTGTCTGTGGGAGGGGTGGGGAGGTGGGCGGTGGTTAGTAGCTACTGAGCCACGCTGGAGAATCTTTCCACTGCACACCAGTCTTGTTGTCATCACACCAACCACAGTAGAACTAATGAATAACCGCTAACTTGTTGACAAACATATTGCATTTCCTATAGGTTCTTCACAATAAAAGCATCCCAACAGTTCACCAGTGGAAAGCTTGTAATGCGAAGCTGCTATAGGAGGAAAAGTTCAGCAGCTCAGACGCAGCTGGGTCCCTGGAAAAACCCTATAGTGACTTTTTACGGAGCAAGTTGGCAGTCAACTGTAGCTGACGCGTTCATGCTTTCTTTTTCTTATTTTTAACATGTTGTCTAATTGTCTGAAAACAAAACAAACATGGATGCCAAAGTGGTCAGTTAAAGTCTGTTGCTCAAGGTAATTAAATCTAAATTTAATGCCATATTCACTAATAAGCACTATGTGTTTAAAACCTACACAGTCATGGCCATGGGAATCTTTCCCACATGATGTGAACATGGCATGACTATCATAACCCAGTCAGCCAGGAACACACTAGCTCAGGCCAGGCACAATATTTCTCAAAGCTAGCTGGCCTGCAAACTATCTTAATCAGTGTTAGAAGCTTGTCCCAGTCCGACAGTGACATAGTTTAGTTTTCCTCTTCTATAGAGCACTTTATACTCAACTTGAAGAACTGTGCAACACAGTTAAAAGGCTATAGCTTCCTTCATTCTCCCTCAGAGGTCAACACTGTGAAGATGGTTGGCTACTGATCATCAAAACTATGTGTGGTCAGTCAACTCAGTCAGTACCCCTGACCAGAGTGCTGGATTAGAACTGGAGTTGGTCCCAGGTGCTGCAGAGGGGCTGCCCACTGCTCCCTGAAACTGGGATGGATTAAATGCAGAGAATGAATTTGACTGTGTACTTGTACTCTGTATTATTGTCTGATCACAATAAAGCTGGCCTTTACCTTTACCTTTATTATTACATGGCACTAATTCACAAGCCAAAGTTTACCAAAGTTGTACTTGATGTTGAAGATTGGCAAATGGCAATTTAAATAAATGAATTGTTATTCTGCAGAATGTAGCGAGAAATATAAATATAGCTACTAATCTTTTTGTTGGGAAAACTCGTGTTGACCTCTGTTAGGACAATGCATGACATATTGGTCTAACACAGCCAAATTCAGTGTTTCCATTCATATCAACACATGCATCACCGCATCGTTTTCAGTTTCAAACAGATATTATCAACAAATAAAGACTGCACTGAACTGGTTGCTGTCCAGACAGTGTAATCCTCTGCGGATTATATAGCTGCATGAAGAAAATTCTAACACATTACCCAATGAACAACTGCTAAAGGAGGTACACTGAAAAGAAGAGGAGAAAAAAAGACATGCATTCAAAGGGATATAGAGGGAGAAAAGATGTAGAGAATATAAAAAGGAGGAATAAAACTGGAAAGATGGAGGAAGTGGTGATGGGAATTACAGTGCAGAGTCTGATGGGTCGGCTAATCACCACTTTGCCCTGCCTAATGTGGAGCCCCTGTGGCAACAGAACATGTTTTATTCACTAATTTATTACATCCCAGTCCACACTCACTGATAGTTAGCAGTTAGCACTTAGCACACAGATAGCGTTGGTGCCAAGCAGGAATGTCTCCACAAGCTAACAGCTAAACATAGACTGGAAGAGGTGTATGTGTGTACATGTGACCGCTGTTCATTTGTAATCGCCTGCCACAAAAGCTTGTTTGGGCAGTGAGATAGACGGCTGTGAGGACTAATCTATATTTTTGACTGGTCTTCTATGTTTTTTGGTTGTAAAAAGTCCTCTTTGCAAATAGATGTTAGTTTGCATGAAGGGTTTTGCATCAAAATCTGTGCAGATAAACAGGAACAGGTTCCTGTTTCAGTGTCACATGCACAATAATGCCTGTAACAAGCTGGAAATAACAGGCATGCTGCTTTAGCAAAGCTATTTTTAAAACGTCAAAATAGAAGTAGAAGGCTGGTCCAGAGTTACCACTGTTGGAATTGGATCATTACTCTCATAAGCTGGGAGGGAGTTTTGTACTCTGATCACTTCTGTGAGTGAGTGAGTGAGTGAGTGAGTGAGTGAGTGAGTGAGTGATCACTGGACTTACAGCTTGTCTGCACTTAATCTTGAATACTACTGGACCAATCAGCCTAATTTTTTTCGTGCACATTTATGAGTGTATGCTGAAGGACGTCTCAGAATCAGAGTTCTTGAAAAACCTTTTTATGACTTTTATGCCTTTGTGTTTTTATGGTCAGAGGTTTGATTTAGGTGGTCAGAGGTCAAAGGTCAAGGTCACGGTGACTAATTATTGTGGCTAATTAGGACAAAATTACACACACAAAAATAGGATAAAATAATGAGGTGATGATATTTTATATGCACAAGGTCAAAGGTCAACTTGACTGCGACATCACCATGTTCAGCTCTCTCTGTCCTTCAAAGATACAGGTCAATATAGAGGCAAGTTCCACATTAAATTCCATCAAAGTCTTCACTACATGCATTATATGAGTCTGCTAGTGATCAGCAACTGCATCAGCTCGGGACAGCGTATGTGGAGGTCGAGTCAATGTTGGCAGAACTTTGCAAATCTCTGCTGGTTGCTTCTGGCAGATGTGGTGGCATTGCAGTAGGTGCTTCACCATCTGTTGCCTGGTGGAGATCTGCACTGTACTGAGTGACCTCCTCTAGTTGAATACTGTTCATACACCACTGTAGTCGAGTGCAGAGGCGCCCAAAGAAAAATTTGTTCCACAAATACTAGTTGTGATTCAGCAGTGATCTCGGGTCACTTGTGCTCTTCTGGACTGGAAAACAAATTCAAAATCGAGGAGTATTTGTTAGGTAAACTTCTTACTTAAATCTCCAACATTTTGTTCTGTCATACCAGCAACTATAGCACCAGATCTACTAGTGGGATTCTTGTAAATGCCCCCAGGGTGCAGTCAGAGCTCGGTAAAACTGCTTTTCCTTTTTATGCACCCTTGGCATGGAAAGAGCGACAAAATACCAGAAGCACCCCTGTCTTTAAATAACTATAAAGGTCTGTTACAAAGTGCCCTGATGGAAACATGTAGCTTTAGATTTGAGGTAAAACAGGATATGGATATTGCTGTCTCTTATACACATCTAGATGTGTATAAGAGACAGGCCTAATTAGCAACATGCTCAACCCAGGAGTTTGTCAGCTCACTCAGTTAGTCACCTTTAGTTGTATTCATTCACTTGTATCGCAGAGCTTTGTCGAGTGCTGAGAGGACCGGGCGGAGCCGACAGACAGAGCCGACAGTCAGCTGCTGTGAGCCGGTGAGCTCTTCAGAGGAGGGTCTGCAGCAGACTGGCGCGTCTGGAGGAAATTTTACTGTCAGGAGAGGAGTTCAGAGTGTATATTTCAAACTTTTGTGATTAAAAAGAGGATTTATCTTCACTCCTGCTTCAACCTTCTGCAGCAACGACGAAGAAATCACAGAGCCGCGGACCGGCCAGACCAGAGCTCAGCATTTGTTTTTGAAACTTTTGAGATGAAAAAGTGAATTTATTTTTACTCCGGCCTC
>JAJHUR010135820.1:136068-183226 GCA_027495735.1 Lutjanus campechanus | reverse complement strand
GTTAGTTTGCATGAAGGGTTTTGCATCAAAATCTGTGCAGATAAACAGGAACAGGTTCCTGTTTCAGTGTCACATGCACAATAATGTCCATAACAAGCTGGAAATAACAGGCATGCTGCTTTAGCAAAGCTATTTTTAAAACGTCAAAATAGAAGTAGAAGGCTGGTCCAGAGTTACCACTGTTGGAATTGGATCATTACTCTCATAAGCTGGGAGGGAGTTTTGTACTCTGATCACTTCTGTGAGTGAGTGAGTGAGTGAGAGTGCATGCGTGTGTGATCACTGGACTTACAGCTTGTCTGCACTTAATCTTGAACACTACTGGACCAATCAGCCTAATTTTTTTCGTGCACATTTATGAGTGTATGCTGAAGGACGTCTCAGAATCAGAGTTCTTGAAAAACCTTTTTATGACTTTTATGCCTTTGTGTTTTTATGGTCAGAGGTTTGATTTAGGTGGTCAGAGGTCAAAGGTCAAGGTCACAGTGACTAATTATTGTGGCTAATTAGGACAAAATTACACACACAAAAATAGGATAAAATAATGAGGTGATGATATTTTATATGCACAAGGTCAAAGGTCAACTTGACTGCGACATCACCATGTTCAGCTCTCTCTGTCCTTCAAAGATACAGGTCAATATAGAGGCAAGTTCCACATTGCAGTAGGTGCTTCACCATCTGTTGCCTGGTGGAGATCTGCACTGTACTGAGTGACCTCCTCTAGTTGAATACTGTTCATACACCACTGTAGTCGAGTGCAGAGGCGCCCAAAGAATAATTTGTTCCACAAATACTAGTTGTGATTCAGCAGTGATCTCGGGTCACTTGTGCTCTTCTGGACTGGAAAACAAATTCAAAATCGAGGAGTATTTGTTAGGTAAACTTCTTACTTAAATCTCCAACATTTTGTTCTGTCATACCAGCAACTATAGCACCAGATCTACTAGTGGGATTCTTGTAAATGCCCCCAGGGTGCAGTCAGAGCTCGGTAAAACTGCTTTTCCTTTTTATGCACCCTTGGCATGGAAAGAGCGACAAAATACCAGAAGCACCCCTGTCTTTAAATAACTATAAAGGTCTGTTACAAAGTGCCCTGATGGAAACATGTAGCTTTAGATTTGAGGTAAAACAGGATATGGATATTGCTTGTATGGCCTGCGTGCTTCTTTTCTTTTACTATTTCCCTTGTGTTTATGTATTGTAAAAAAAAAGTGAAATTGGCTTTTATGTGAACCTGCATGTGCTGCCGTCATCATTTTAGCTTTCTATATTAGCTGTAACCTTCGTGTTTCCAACAGTTTGATGGACAGGATGAAGAACAATTGTTCCTTAAGTATTTCTTGCCATTTCTACACACATACACACATGAAAGAGACAGCGTGTGTTGTTTTTGAAATGGAACATTCCTATGCTTTTTTTTGTTCAAAAGTCAGTTTCTTTCAGCATCTGTCTGCAGAATAGATACTCAAGGCTATTAATTTAGCATTTATCAGCCAATACTGCCATCCTTTGTGTCTTTAAATAGCCTTCTCTTTCCACATGTATTCACTGCTGTTTACTGTGGATCGTCTCCATGAGGACACCATAAAACAAAATGGAGTTCTTATACTCTAAGTGACTCATAAAGTGGAAAAATCTCATTGGCGGACTCGGTAAAGGTGTTTTAAGATTCTACACTGGACCTATGACTTTAATATGTAACAGAAACTGAGGGGAGGTAAAGGTTGAGCGGGAATATGTTCAGTTTTTTAATTTCCTTTGCAAGGGATTCTGGTTGAAAGCAGATGTGTAGGACAGGAGGACAGAAGTGTAAAATGGGGAACTCTGGATTTAAGATGAGTCCTTACAGCGTGATTCACATATTCGAGCATGCACTAATTATTTTGGCTGTTAGTGCTGATGTGGTGGTGTGTATGTGTCAGAGTCTGCGTGTCTGTGTGCTCACTGGGCATTTTGAGGGGGACATGCTGGCCATATGGAAAAGACAATGAAGCAGAGTAATTAAAACAGAACAAAGAAGAGAAGCGCTGGCACCATAATTAGAACACTGATTAATCAGCTGATAATTTTATCTTGATTAATGTGACTGATTTTCTCTTCATTTTGACCCTAGCCAGTCAGGCCCGGTCCAATTAAATTTAAATTATGCGTCGGAATCTGTCCAGTCCAACCCCCCTCCTTCCTCCCCCTCCCCTCCTCCATCCCCCCAAAATACACCACAAACACCACGACACACACATGCACATCCCTGCATGGAGTAAAGCATATACACGTACACGTGCATGCGCACCAGGTCCTTTTCTTTCCTTTTTCACTTAACTTCCACTGAAGATTTATCTCAGGGTACAAATAAAATCCCACTGCTTTAGAATGAAGGCAAAGGTAAGAGGCCGGAGGGAAAATGCAGGTATGTGCACATATATTGGTATATGACTTAGAATTCTTTTTCGTTAAATCAGATTTGGTCGTTCCACACAAATATTTGACTAATCAAACTTTTTTTTTTTTTTCAGTTTCTTCTCTGCTTCAATCACAGTTCATTTTCTGGTTTGTGGTGGTTTATAGTGACGCGGTTTGTAAAGTGTACAACCTGTCATGCTGCTGCATTGCTATGTGTGCAATGATGTGTGCAATGATGCACCTACACGGATTCTCTCTCACCTTCTCTCATAGTTCTGAGAGTTTGAAAGTTCATACCGAAATAGTTTTCATCAAGACTTTCAAAACCATAAACATCAGTTAGTTACCTGTGCAGGAGCAGTTCGTTAGGAACAGAAGACAAGAAGGGGTTAATGTCAAAACAGCTACATCTGTTTAACAATTTTTGCACTTTTTTAGCTCGTCTTGTTTTGTCTGTCACTATCATCAGATTCCTGATGGTGCCCACCTGCCCTGTAGTTACCCTGAGTGTGTTCCTGCCAGTCTGTGTCAGCTCCCCATCCCCTCACCTACACTACCACTTGGGATGCACCAGAATCTCTTTGTGTTTTTTTCTGGAAAGCACAAAGAGATGTGATGAAAACATACTTAGTGCACCCAAAGTTGCTTGTTATTATTTGGGGGAAAAAATCTACCTGAATGCATCTACCTGAATTAATCACTAATTTAACGCACGCCCTGGCGAGCACGCTTAGTGACACAAATCAAACGCACCCATGTTGTGTGACAACCTTACTAAGTTCAGTTTTAAAAAAAGATAGAGAGATGAAGAGCGAGTAAACAGTACAAGGATGTGGAAGTACATTTCATAATTAATTATATGCCAATTATAAATCAATTTGATGCTTTGAAGGCACAAAAATTGCATTTCATGAATATGAGGTGAAAAAATACAGCACTGATAATGACTTCTCTGTGCACCTCTATCTACCAGCACACCTGTTCCCCGTTCCCTCATTATCTCCCCTGCATATATACCAGCCCACTTCCCCCAGATCATCTAATGTACCATCCAGTCTTACGCTTTGCTTAGACTGCAGGCAATTGTTTCTCAAATCAGATTTTAACAGACTTTCTGCACCATTGTGGACCACGGAGGCAACGACGTAGGTGTCAGTAACTATGTACACTGGCGACGTGGCTTTCCATCGCAGAAGCAAGAGAAATGGAGATCCATTAACTTCCCTTTCAAACAACCATGCTGTCAAGTCAGGGTAGAGGAGTTTTGCTACTCCAGCTACTCCATCTAGTATCTTTGTGGGCCCTCCCTGAGTCAGGGTGCAGAACTCCTCCGTCACACCAGACAAGTTTCACTGTCCACGGACCTCCGTACTGCTCAGATAGTTCTTCCATGATTCTGCTCTGCCGCTCTGATTCATCTCTCTTACTATGGATTTGTTGTTTCGTTGTTGTGTTGCACTGCAAGGGACTCAAAAGACAGAGCAGGCGGATTGTGATGCATCTGTAGAAATCTGATTCACACATCAAACCACCTCCAAATGTGGCTTGGATCCAATTTGCAAAAATTTCATGTGTTTTTTTGTTTGTTTGTTTGTTGTTTGCTGTCGAGACTTTCTAAAATCAATCTGGAGACAGTCTAGTTAAGCCAAAAACTGGATTTGGCCTGGCAGTGCTTTTTCCCTCTCTGTTTCTTACCACAGCCTGTTCCTGGTTTCATCTGCCTGCCCCTTACCTGCTCAGTTTGCCTTTGGTCACCTATTACCTGTTGGTGAACTTGGTTGGCTGATGACTCAGTATTTGGCGCCACAGAGACCTCTGTCCTCATGTTCTGTTTAAGTAAATACATCCCATTGAGTTTATGTAATGCAGTACAACTATACACATTTTAAAGTTTGAGAAAAGTAGAACACTGGTATCAGAGCAGGACTCGTATTAGAATCAGGTTGAATTGGTTCACCCTAATTCAAAGCTACGGTGACACACAGGGACTGAGACACCAGTGGTCGTTTCACATGCAGGCAGGTTTGTGGCAGATTTCAAAGATTCATATTGTGATGTTGTGTAAATTTTAAATAAAAAGGCAGAATTATAGAAGTTGTACAGTTAAACAAGTTTTTAAAGTGCTGCCATCACCTCCTGCAAAGGAGGTTTATTTATTTATTTGTCTGTTTATCTATTAGTTTTCCATTCGGTCCAAGCTGCACATTTGGGTATTTGGGTGAATCCCCCTCAAAAGTTTATAGTAGATTGACATGTATTTAGTTTTACTGATTTAAATGAAGACTGATCGCAGTAACGTTAGTTCCACACGTGTATTACAGTCAGGCGGCTCCAGGCTCTGCTGAGGAGAAAAATGGAACCTGGTCGTGAAAAGTTGCTGCTATGCTATTGTTGTTTTTCATAAATTAAATAAATTTGTTTTAACCAGTGAAATATGCCACACACAAGTCACATATGACTATGTGACAGATGTGTTGGGTTTTGAGAACTTTTGGAGCTACAAACAGAGCCATAGATCAAAAACAGTAAGAAAACTTGTGTCATTGAAGATCAGAAATATCAGTACACATATTAATCTCTGCACTATAACTCACTGTTGAGTAAATCAAACACTATAGTTGTAGAGTTCAGTAAGTGAGAGAAATATGGGATGCACTGGAGCAGTTGACCCTTGATTTGTTCTCTTCTCTTCCCCCCTCTGGTGTCTCTACAGGCGCCAAAACTCATTTCTGTGATGCCCCACAATGGCAGGTGCATTTATTCTGTCAATTAGAAGAAGAGGGAGAAAACAGTTGGATGGCTAAATGAAAGAGAAAATGCTCCTCTACTTTTCTCTCTCTTCATCCGTCCCTTGTTCCCTCCCCTCCTCTCTGGCAGTCTTTTTATTTCTGGCCTTGGCTCAACTGACTGGCTCGTTGCCAGGGCCTGCCGAGTGACTTTGGGCACGGCTGCCAACGCGTGCGAGCCCGAGCCACACAGCCCCGCCGCACCGCTCCTCATGTGCCAGCGTTGGCGGGGGCACGGCGGTTGGAGGGCAGCGCTGCTGTCGTCCGTGGCCCGGGTCCCGGGGGAGAAAGCACGCGGGGCGAGGGTGTTAATGCTTTCAGATCTGGTTAAGAGCAGGGTGACAGCTCTGTTACCTGGGTAGGAGGTAGAAAGTGGGAAGAAGGAGGGGAAGAGGACAGAGGGAGTAAAGGGCATCTGCTTCCTTTCTAACACTCAGACATCAACGTGAACCGCCGCCGCCGCACAGAGGAACAGGCGGCGAAGGACACCGAGCAGACGTTTAGTCAACATTATGTGGGCCATTCTAGACTGGTGCAAACTACTGTCAAACAACCAAAAAACAAATTTAAAAAACATTTTCACAAGTGTGCAAATGTTAGATGTTGAGATGTTAAGATTCTCTTATTATTATTATTTATTTATTAAATTTAAACTATTATTAAACTTTGAGAACCTAAAAAATGGTTTAAATATGCAAATATGTCGATGTAAACTTTACATATTTCAAGTTATGGGGAAAGTCACTTTTATTGTAATATGTTTACCAGTCTAACTTTGAACCAGTTCTGGATTATGGCCCCTATAAGCTCACTACTGTATGTGAAAACATGAAGTGCTCTGAATAACCTCTCTGATTATGAACTGTTTGAGTACCTGATGTTGTGTTTTATTGACCCACATTTAAGAATATGGAGGAAGATAAATGTAACTTTGGTACCATTTTCTAACAATGAACCCTTTCAGTTAGTTCTTCTCTTGATTGATCTTTACGATGACCAGTCCAGCCTCGCAGAGCTGCTCACGTGACTGTAGACTCTTGTTCAAATCAAATGATTCTATTAGCGAGGACTTAAATCAGATCCACGACACTGACAGTTTCTACATGGATCACGACACTTTTACTGTTCAACTTCCTCTCTTACAATCCACTTAGGATTGTCTCTCAGTTATGGGAGGCTTCTTATTAAAATGAGAAATCCTGTGGAAAAAGCAGGGCTGGCTGCTGCCTTCACTGTCGGTGGTCAGCGGGTTTTCCAGACAAATAATGTTATCTCCTGTCAGCCTCCCTGTCCCTCCTGTCCGAGGTCCTCGTGTTAGTGCGCCAGCCTTGCTAGGCGATAAATAAATGATGAAATGTGAAATTAATAAAAACATGAATGACTGTGGCGATGACACTGTGTGACAGCCCAGAGATGGGAATTAGGAGCCAAAGCAGCGCTAAAGCTGGGTTATTGGGCAGGGGCCCCGCTAACGAGCCGTGAGATTGAGTTTGACACGTCGAAGAACAGGTGCTCGTTTATTTTCCCAAATAAAAGGACTGTGCCGCAACTCGCCTGTCCAAAATAACGCATAACAAAGAAAAGCCTTCGACTGTTAAGGTTTGTGTGATTACCAAGCAACCTAATTAAAGCGATTTTTCTCCAGGAGTGCTTGTGTTTATATCTCTGCCTATACTCTGGCTAATCCAGCTTGATGCCATCCTTGACATTCTTCAGATGTTGTCGGACGCCTTCCGGCGCTGTACCGGCATTTTGCCGGGCGCAGGTGTGGCAGCGTGGGCAATAACAAGCGCTGAGTAATTACCACAGCCATATCCATAACAGCCCTAAACCCCCAAAGTGTGCTCAGGGTACCCCTCTACCCCCTCATCTCCTCCACCGCCTCCCTCCATCCTCCCCTCTCGCTATCACTCTCTCTCCAGCTAAATCATAGAACTGGGCTCGGGTCCAGGGGCCGTGCTGCCGCTGCCCGGTTTCTGGCGGGGAGGGAAATAAAGCCGGACGGGCCTCTCGGGATGCTCTAATGTCAGCGTTAATTGTGAGTTATGGGGAAACATGGCGAGAGCGCAGAGGTCAGGCCTGTCAGCAATCACACTCTTCAGGCGGAATTTGCCACAACGCTTCCTGTTTATCTCCCCATCAACAGGGAAGAACGCGAGGAAATTAGCATTAGCACACCGATCTGTTTCTATCACACCCCCCTCCTTTTTTTTTTTTTTTTTATACCCTGCTCATCTCCATCCTTCCTGGCTGGCTATGTCACCCTCTTGGTTACAGTGCGAGCTGGAGTGGACCAAAATTTGATAGCGAGTCCTTTTATTTCATCAGCTTTGGGAAATATAAGATTTTATAATACCTCTGAACAGGGTAATACTGTAATGTTATTCATTTAATGAGACAATCTAAACTCTCTGGCTCAAAGGTGGAATGAGAGCAGTAACGGCGCTCATGATGGGCCATTTTTCTCTATGAGTCATTGCACACCCTGAACCCGGTGTCGATGTCCCAATCTCTCATTAGTGCGTCGGTACAGAGCCAAATTAGCTAAAACAGACGGTGTCAGACCGTGCGCGGAGCCAACTCTCATGTCATAGACATCAGGATGAAAGCCAGTTAAAAAGCCAATAAGTGAGGTATATTCCCTTTTACAATAGAATCTATGCAAAGAGTAATGGAGGTGATAGACGGGATCAGAGCTGGCCTGGTATTGAACAATATATTACTGCAATAATTTCTCTGTGATTCACTATTCCAATTTCAGTAATCCTATCACAGTTACCACAGAAAAAAAACCCTTACTGCCATACGTTTAAATTAGCTGAAACTATATCTTACTGTATCTCATAATTTGTTGTCTCCCGTAGTTTTTAATTTATATGACACAAGTTAGCTTAACTTCTCTGGAACTATCAGTTCTAATTTAATGAGAAATGATAGAAAGATCTGGGCTGCACACTGGTCTGCTACTGTCTTTGATTATAGAACCTGCAACAACTGGACAACCTAGTTTGTTTTCAGATAACTTCTACAAAGAAAGAAGGATACCATTGCCTCTTTTGAGCCGGTAATACAACAAGAAAGTAGTCTTTTCATGGTTAGACCTGGTATAGATGACATTTAGTATTAACAATACACCCTCATACCTAAATACCAGAATAGGTTGATTGTCAGTTACTCCCAAAACACTGTATATTACTGGTGAGAGTACTGGCAGCAAATGCCATGTTGTGCTGTGTTGTACATTGTAAAACAGTTGTAGTTTCATTAGGTTAAGGCAATAAAACTATTTGGTTTAGGAAAAGATTCACTTGTGCGATAGATGTGATGCGCTGAAAGTCATGTCAATGATGACAATTTAAGTTCAAGCAACATTAGCTTTAAAGGGGGGCTGTGTTTCTGGCTCCAAATTTTGGTTTAGTCTTTCATCATTTTAGGCCACTTGGCCTTTTTGAGGGCACAAAGGCCAAATGCTTGGGAAGCAAGTCCATCAAATGATGATTAAGTCCATGGAAATAATTGAATGGATGTAACATAAGGGGTTAAGGAAGATTTGTTTTGGATTAACTTTCTAATTACTTGACCCTAAGTACAGGGACACTGGAAGTCAGTCAGAGGTCAGTCGATATAATGTCATACTAAATAGTGGCAATATATAATGAATAAGTATCTGGAAAAAGTCTCAAAAAAGTCCGAATGAAGAGGAGACATATATAATGCAGATCTTCCTATTTGTCACTGCAGTCTGCAGTGTAAACCATAACATCAGGCTTCATGACCAAAGAAAGTTTATATCACGTCGACACCTCTGCTTATATTTGCATGCTTGTCCTGAGTTTCTCACTTTCTCTGTAAGACTTAAAAAGCTTGGCGGATGCCCAGTGGCTCATACCTGGCTCCAAATCTAACCCACCACTGGTTATGTGCACCACATATCACTTGATGTTGCCCAGTCAGAACAACGCAACAGAAGACAGTAGCATCTAAAAACCTTAGTGACAAGACAGAAGCAGAGGAGAAAACAGTGAAATCTGTTGAGGCGGTGTGGGCGGGGCATCAAGGCCACTGTGGTCGTAGCACATATAATTGCGGGGCATAAGGCCAAACTGAGGTGGCACATAATTTAGTCTCCGCCTACTCATACTTTGCAAAATACTCTGTGCACTTTCTACTGTGACCAATTGTCCCAGTTTGCTCTGGATTGTCCTGGTTTCTCAGCTCAGTGTCTTGAGTCTTGACACCATAAAATATCCAGGTTTTCAACATTCAGCATTAGTTTTCACCACAATCACGTTTTGTCACGCTATTATTAGCTACATCCAGTCTGACTCACTGGATGTGGACTGTGGGTATAAGCCTGCCATTGCTGTTTTACAGGTCCCTGTCCCTACAGGAAACAACAACAACCTTCAAGCTAGCAACCTACATGCTTAAAATGGCAAATTAGCACCTGGTTGCTCATGAGGTTGGTATGAACATTAAAAAGCTAGCAGCTGTTACCTTTTCTTTTGCAGGGATTTAGCCATTTAAATGCCGGGGCTCACCACACCATGTGCAAACGTTCCACCCAAACAAGATGACAGGTACTCTGTGGCTGCATCCTGAGGTTAACAGCACCCAAGACGACTGTGATTAGTCTAAAGAAATAGCCTACAAATCGGCCACAGAGCAGAATGATAATGTAGGGAGGCAGACCTTTTTGCAGTCTGAGTGCTGTTGAGACGAATTATTGGCTAACCCAATATAAAAATATGAAAAAGACATCTGGATTCAACTCAGATTTGTCTGTGTGTGTCAGTCAATCAGTGTGTCATTATCAGGGCTTTTGCTAGCTTATGAGTCACAGACAAGCGTCAGATGCTATGACGCTAATGGTTAGCTGTCAGACTGAAGAGAAAGTGTGTTTTCTCTTAAGAGCTGTCGGATGAATACCTGGCAAAGAAAATGCTGCGTTCATGGCATCCAACAACAGGCAACAACTTTCACCGTATACGTGGTCATTTAATCAATTGTTAACACAAAAATGCTGATATGTTTTTTGTGAAAAGCAGAAGAAAGGTTGGAGAGATAAAAGTAGTCCTTTGAAAGTAAATGTTTGGGGGAGAATACCACAGCTAAAGTAAGCCAAATAGACTGAGAAAAAGAGGAAATTCAAATTCATGACGGTGGGAGAACTGAAGGGACGAGAGCCCAGGGAGGACGATGTGTTATCATCCTTGCAGCTTGCAGGCCCTTCCTCCAGAGCAGAGGAATGAGGTAGCATTACTTTAACAGCTGTGCAAACACAGCTAATGCCTGCTACTGCTGTTTCCCCTCTGTCTGTAACGCTGCTAATCATAGCACATAGCCTGTGACCCCCCTGTGACTTTACCTAGAAGCCCACAGAAGCAAACCAATATGCACCTCCAAAAATAACGTCCTCCTCCTGCTCCAAAGCAAATGACTCAGGCATTACAGAGAGGATTAGACAGGCCTAAACCTGAGCGGGTTTAACTGCAGGCACTCAGTTAGGTGACTGCATATCAGATCATGCAACAAAACACAGATAACAACATCAGATCTGCAAACCTGGCCACTGTTCTGAGGTTACGCCATAAGCACATTTTAGTTTATCAAATGACATACTGCATGTTCTGAAACCTCATTATCTAAAAGTTGTAATGTGATGTTTTTTGACCCTGGAGAGTTGGAGTTCATCAGTATTCTGAGATGCAGGAGTGGAAACAATACAAGATTATAATACTCAAGTAAAAGTGTTGTTGTGGTTGATGTGGTTCCTCTTTCCTTCTGATTCACCTGTCTGTTATAGCTCTGTGTTTTTGTGATCGCTTGTTTGTGAGTGTTTGATCTACTCAAGATTTAATATGCTTAAGTAGGACAAGATCACACACAAATATCTAATAGAATAAAATGATGAAGGGCATAGCATGTTTCTCACTGGAAATTACTAGCAGTGTGTATCTCAGTGACTGAGCCTGATTCGATACGTATCTCGATACATGTTCAACGAGACAATATATCTTATTAATTTTTAAATGGCTAACGATTCGCTTCGATACGATTCAGCTCTGTCATGATACGATATGATGCAATACAAGACAATGCAATGTGTGAATCTTTGATGAATTTTGAATTTAGATTCAATTAATGCTGCACTTGTAGAGCGCTATTAGTTGCAAAAAGAAATCCTGATAATTTTACTAAATATAGTAACGGGAGAGACAGAGAAGGAGACATTACAGTGGTGTTAACATCTTATTATGAATCTCATGTGTGAACAACTGGGCCCACATTTTGATTTAAAGCCTTCTGTATATGAGGTGTGCCCCCTCAAAGTTGCTGTAGAGTTGTTGCCTAAGTTCTGTTTTTGACATGTGGGAGCAAATATCACTGCTGGGGCTGTTCATTGCACTACATCTCCATGTTGTGTTTATAATTTTCTAACTAAACAGAACTAAGTTACGGACATGTAGGGCAGAGACCCCTTTATGGTCACATGCCAGTTCAGAGGACATTGCCCAACTCGTGTGGCACTGGAGGAACAACATGTTGTGTCCTTGTATATTTACACTACATGTCAAACTAACAATGCAAAAATAAAAATCTATATGCAAAAGAATATTTTATATATACACATATTACGAAATATTACAAAAGATATGAAATATCTTTTTTCTTTTCAACACCACTGTGCATCAAGCTACAATCATATATAAAACAGTGTAATAACAGTTTTGTATATTTTGCATGGTGAGTTTAAGTCTTTATCGCATGAATTATTGCACAGAGTTATTGTATCACAGTCAAGTCGTGCACGGTTTAAGAATAAATATGGAATAAATAATGAGGTTATAGTTGTAGTGAAATAAGACCAGGATGGTGATGCATGCTCTGTCTTTTGCATGGTCAGATTTGGATGATTGAATGAAGAAACTGAATGATCTCAAATTGAAAAGTTACATCACATTAACGCCTACTTGTATGCACTTTATCCATTTCAGAAACAGATAACAGTAAGGGCCTACTGGCAGATAGATGTGTAGGGATTTATATGTACTTGTATTGTCCAATCAGCTCATTGTCCATCTGTCATATAATAAATAATGATACTGCTTCATATTTCTATTTGCACTCAGTGAGGAGACCAGAACTGTCAGTGGACACTGTCCAGCAGCACTGAGTGAGTCTCACACGTAGAGATACAGTATGTTAAGCAGTCATGAATAATACACAAAGGACATCATAGACAATACTGCACACACAACGCACACAGCTCCCCCTCCTCCCCTCCTCCTCCTCCTCCCCTTCCTCCCTGTCCTGTTTTCCATAAATAATGCATTAAAAGGAGGAAGAGCTTGTTTACTTGTGGTTTGTGTGGTTCTTCTCAGGCAAATTATTTTCCTCTGTTTGGCTGATGGGTCAGGCGAGGGGGAGACTTCATTTTCAATCGCCTTCCCTTTTTTTAAAATACTTGTATGGTCTTTTTTTCTGCAAATAAATAAAAAGTAAAAATAAATATCCAATGGTGACTCCTCTGTGTTTCAGATATGCAATGGTGCATTGTGGGAGGCACATCCAGAAGCAACACTGTCACACTAACTATGCCAGACATGTGGTAAGTGTGTAAACTGGTGGTCTTTTTACAAATCATTTGAATTTGTGCCATCGCTGAAGGTTCAGAATCTGACAGAAATGCTAACGCAGCCATACTGGACTGTTAGTGTAACAATCAGCAGGCTGTCAATTGTTCTTTCTCTAAAAAGTGAACACTTTCTCAGTTTGTTTACCTCACCAGATGCCACACCAACTAGTGAGGAAAGTCCTTGGTCGTGCAAAGACTTTTTCAAATAAATTCCACCATTTTTGTTTCCCCAAGCAAAGTGTTGACGCAAAGCAAAACACAACTCCGCCAGAAATGCAATATGTGTACAGTACCTAGAGACAATTAAAACCACAATCTATAATGAATGAAATAAGGGTCTAATGAAGAGGCTCAGACAGAGCATCGCTGACCCTCTCTGACCCGCACATGAAAAGAGAAGCAGTCGGCAGAATGCCTACAAAGCGGCGTCCCTGCCTCTTTGAAGTGACGTGGAAAACTCGCCATCTGGCGTGATCATCACATTTTCACTTTGACAATCCTCGAATTCTCACACTTAAAACCAACTGGCTGAAGCAGCTCCGGTCTGCCTCGCTTCTCCTCCATAACGCCTCAACTGCAACACAACACAGCACGGGCCCGCTGCTGCATTTCATGGGTATACAGTCGTGTGTCTTAGCTTTTTGTGCTTTAAGGATAACACTTCAAATTTGTGTTGTTGGTGTGAAAAGCTCATCTTTCCTGTCATAAGAGACTGCAGACATTAATGGAAAGAACTTCAACCATGGCCTTATTAGTACGAGAAGTGGGAAATAAAGTACAAATACTTTTTGACTGTACTGAAAAAAGTTTTCAAGTATCTGCACTTTACATGAGTATTTATTTTTCTGACGACTTTTTACTTTTACTCCCTACATCTCAACAAAAATATCTGTATTTCTGCGCCTTACATTTAATTTACTTTTATGCATTTGAATGCAATTACTGTTAATTTTTGCATGATTGTTGGCTGCAGCACAAAAACCTAATAAGATTAAAACTACATAAAACACGCAACAAGAAGACAACGACATAAGAAGACAAAAAAGAAGTAAAAGATGTACCAAGATCTAACAAGAAAAACAATTGTTACCACAACAAAAAAGTCATAACGAGACAAACACGTGTCTTCTACTTGAGTAAATAATGATTGTACTTTTACCACCTACATACAGTAGAAATATGCAAAACTATTTTTAAAACATTTAATTTAAAAAAAAAAAAAATTATATTGAGATTTTTAGAGGGTCTTAATCGATCAGTCACTTAAAAAATGAAGTGAGCGATTGATGAGTGAGATACAACACAGCAGTCGTCTCTGTATCATCTGAAGCCATTCTGCACCAGTGCGGATACTTTTAAAATGCTGTGCAATTTTAAAAATCAGCTAGAAGTATATTTCTTCAGTTATCATCTTGTCCCAAGTGACAGAGGACAGATGCTTTGACAAACCACGAGCCTCTCAGCAATATAAAGCAATGTAATCATTTATTTTGCATTCCATTATTGCCTCACATTTACATATTTTTCTATGCTTTTTGCTGTCACATGACCGCACACACTGTGATTTAATTTCATTTCAAAAACCTGTTAAATTAGGCTAACACAGTCTGTAGCACTGCTGCTGCATGGAAGCCTTTGTCAGTACCTGTTTCCATCTACTTGTCAGTGTGAATGTGAATGAAGTGTGTTTCCATCAACAGGTTTGCAGTGAATAAATTAAGCTACACAAAATGTAGTTTTGTCAGAAGTTAGCGGTATAGGCTATGTCAGTAAACAGAGTACAAGAAACTGGAGACAAAACCAGTTGTTTGCCAACCCCCAACAAACGTTGACAAAGAAGAAACAAAACCAGTCAGAAACAGATTCTTCTTTCTTCTTCTTCTCCCCCTTCTTCTCTCCGAGCAGTAACAGCTGATCAGTCATGTGAGTTAAATCTCAGAAAAGGTGTTTCATTCTCACCTTTTTCAAAAAGGGAAAACCACCTCAAGCAGGTGTCAAAACTTTTTGCAACACTGAGTATGTTTTTCATGCCATTTGCATCAACCTTTTCTAATGCAATTAAAATAAGATGAACATCCAGCTAAATCTCTAAATAAGATGAACATCTAGCCTGGGAACAAATCTGCCAAGCTCATGTTCTCATTTGCGCTGGCAGATACGTCTGCAATTCCAAGAGCCTTCGATCTGGTCGGGCCAATCACAGCTGTTTCTTTAATATGGGCTGGGATCTATACGATTATTGACAGAGAAGCGTCACCGGTCCAACTTTGAAAAGTCACATCGCTCATTTCACTGCTCTGATTGGTTGTAAGTCTGTCCAATAGCATCCAGTCAGCAGGTCTGTCCAGTGCAAGGCCTCAAGCTCACAAAAACTAAGATCAAACTGTTAAACCAGGCACTGCTGATCAAGATTTTTTACCTAAAATGTTTTCAGAAACATGTATTAGTGTACCATTTAGCTGTAACACAAGAAAGGTTGTAAGCAGGCAAAATAAAATGAGAGATTCCAGACAAAATCATGTTCACATTTGCACATTAGTGTGACGACGCCAGACTAGGAAATGTCTGTAAAAGTCTGCAATCATACATGAACATATCTGAAAACCAATCTGACTGTTGAAAAGTGAAAATGGTGTAGATGGAAACCCAAAATGCAGCAAAAGAGGTTGGTTTTAGTGTTTGGATGTGGATATGACCCAGAACACACTGAAACAAGTGGAAATAGCAGCTCACATGCTCCCTCTCCCCCATGTTCCTGTTAAAGAATAAACTCTGCTTCTTAAGCGTGTGTGATGCCACACCTCAGTGCATCTAAATATGGCTTGAAACAGTGTTGAATCCAGTAGTGTTAAATATGCACTGAGAAATCCATCTTACACTGTTGGCGTAGGTGCAACCGTCACCACCACCACCACCACCATCACCCTGTCCACCCAACCTGGCAACACACAAGTGTGAGCCACATCGCCAAGCCCTCAACCTGGCACACAGACGTGTGATCCTCACATCAGGGTCTATAAATTATTCAGGTCAGACGGTGATGACAAACCCATCAAGATAACTTCCTTTCTTTCTTTTACTTTCTGGACAGCGATGCTTGATGTTGAGCAGCCAGTAGTACAAGTATGATATCATCAATTAAATTTCCCTGCACTAAACCCCCAAGCAAGGTGTGATTTCACAGTTCCAGTTTGGGTTATAAAAGTAAAACAGTGTATAATGATGCTACAGTTTGTAGTGTGGTAGTTTGATAGACTAAAGTAGTAATAGAAAATTGCTGCAATGACTTACTATTTGTACTGACCCCTGTGCTAACTTGCAAGGCAAAGTTTAACAAAAGTTAAATCTAAACTCTGAACATGTTTGAATTCATCAGTCAAGCTGGCTTTGATGGACCAGTGTGTAAGATTTATGTGGATTTATTGGCAGAATTTATCAGAAATGGAACATATTATTTGTAAGTATGTGTTTTAATTACTTTAGAATACAGTGCCATGTAGCCCAGAAGGAACGAACTAAAATTTTGCTCTAGAAGCGGGTATTTCACGTTTTTCATGGCTCCTGTTGAGAAAAAGGGTGAGGTGAGCGGTCCTAATCCTGCACACTGGTCCTTTACTTAAGGCAGTGGTAAACTGACAGAAGTGCATGTGACTGAACTTTTGTCTCCCCCTTCTGGCAGTGAGTGTAAATACGCCGACACTACTATAATTGTATTATCGATACAAGCTAAAACTGACAGAATGGCGGGACTGTGAGTCACAAATCTACTTCAGCACCACGGACAGCGCCATGGGTTTATCAGTACTTAGCACAGGTGAGCCGGTATCACACTTTCCATGGTCATATGTGCATATGTAAATCTGTGATTAGCAGATTTACTTATTAGGGTGAGGTAAATCCAAGCTCGCAGGTTTATTCCCTCCAAAAACTGGATATATTTTGTAGAAACTTCTGAAATAAAGAACTTAAATGAGCTGTACAAACTTATTGTCTCATTAAATGTCCCCCTAACAAGCTAACAGACAGCTGACAGCTTCCTGTGACTCTGACTTAACAGTCTGACTAAACGAATATAGACTGTGGGTCTACTGGCCAGTTTGAGGTGTTGAGGCAGCATCCGTTATCTGCGTTCTCAAAGTCCCCCATCGCTTTTGTAAACAACAACAACCTCCAAGGTAGCAAATGCAGCTGTTACCTTTTCTTTTGCAGTGATTTTAATGCCTGACATGCAAATGTTCCACCAAAGCAAAAACATGACAAAATTACAAACTTTTTATGTTGCTGTTGGTGAAATTATAACATGTCCAGCATCTCTACTTTGTCCAGTTGGATATTCCATTATTAAGCCCACCAACCATGCATCATATATTCTGCCACTCTGAATTTCCTGCCATTAAGTAGGGTACAGTTCCAGTAAATGGTTGTGGTTGTGCTTCAGAAGAGCTACATCCATGTTAACTGTCCACACAGTAAATGGTAATGCTCTCTGGGATGTACAACAAAAAAACCCCACACAGTTCTTTATCATGTTTTTGATCTCTGTCCAACAGCACCTTGTTTGTATCCCTGCAGCCACACACACAGAGCACGCCAGACTTTTATTTACTATTTTTCATTGTGGTGAAGGCGCTCTTCATATTTTACTGATATTTTACTTTCCTACTGGGTGTCATTGGAATAAGAATGTCTGTGGCCTTCATCCAGTAGATATTACCAGAAGGAATTTGGGGAATTAGTTAGGAAATAAAAAACTTAGTGACAAGAGATGATTGTGCGTGCATGTGACTGTGTGTGTGTGAGATTTCTTTCATTTCCTGATACATGTGTGTGTGCATGTTTAAAACCCAACATGCACGTTGCCGAACACGTGGCTACATGCATGTGTGTCAGTGTGTGCGAGTGTGTGTGTGTGTCACGTACGCCGCCGGTCACAGGTGAGTGTCATGTGTGATGATCATTATTGCCATACACCTGCTCCGCTCCCGCAATTAACTTTGCCGATGCAAATGAGCCTTATTGCATCACCGAGGCCTAGCCTCCTCCCCAACAGACTAGACGATGTTCATCTGCTGGATCTAATTAAGGTAATGAGAGAGGGAGGGAGAGATGGAAGGATGGATGCAGGAGTGGAGGAGGAAGGCGGAAGGTGGAAAAACGGGGAAAAGGGGATGAAAGAAGTTGGCACAAGAATAGAAAATAAAGGGAACAGTGGAGAGAGGTGGAGGTTTAGCTGTGTGTGTGTCTGGGTGACAATGTATGGTTTGAGTGTGCTGAATCTTTACAACAATATACAGTAGTGACATGACCACAAGAAACCCCCCCCTGCAGTGTGTGTGTATGTATGTGTTTGATAAGTTTGAAGAATTACACGTATTTGTGTTTCCAAGTGTGTGTAGGATCTTTTTATAGTGTGTGTGTGTGTGTGTGTGTGTGTGTGTGTGTGTGTGTGTGTGAATTGATGAAGTGTCGGAAGAAAGGAAGGAGGAGAGAGAGGAGGGGAGGAGACAGCAGGTGTTCTGACAAGGACAACAGCCGTCACACACACACACACACACGCACAGAGTACAACAGAATTATGCACATGAACATACAAACGAACACACATGCAGAAACACACCAATAAGCAATTGTGCAGTTTCACTCCTGCACACACACACACACACACACCTCTATAAACACTCAAATACACAAATATTCAGACACACATGTGACCTCCATGCTGCACTGGTGTGGCTGTTCACTCACATATAGATGAATGTTCAACACTTTAATTCAAACTTGAACACAAAGGCAGCACTGACGTAGAGCAGGCCATCCAGAATCAGAAGGTCGGTGGTTCGATCCCCGGCTCCTCCAGTCTACATGTCAAAGTGTCCTTCAGGCAAGATACTGAACCTCATATTGGTGTGTGAGTGTTTGTTTGAATGTGTGTGAATGCTGACATATATGTATATATATATATATATATATATATATATATATGTATGTTTATGTGTCAGTACTGACAGTACTCACCAGAGAAGTCGATAATTACCTTTACGTCCCTTCTCTCTGTGCTCTCATGAAGTGACTTTCAAATACATTTCTCCTCTGGTCAGCAGTCAATATGGACAGATTTGCTGCAAATTTGAAGATAAATTCAATTTCAATCCAAAAACTTGAAACAAAAACAAATAATGTTTAAATGCTGAGCTCTTGTCTGGCCAGGCCATGATTTCTCTGTGGATCGCTGCTGCAGAGGGTTGAGAAGCAGGAGTGAAAGTAAATCTGCTTTTTAATCCCAAAAGTTTGAAACATACACTCTGAGCTCCCCTGCTGCCAATGAAGGAGTCCGTATCAGCACAAGACAGAGGTGCTGAGCAGCTTGTGACATCCACAAGAGGGCGCTCAAAAGTTTCCCTGACGGAGAAGAAAAAGAGTCAGATGTTTATGGCAACAACAAACATGGCAACGCTAGAGGAGATTGTAATGATGTGCCTCTTGAGAAAGAAGCAAAAGTGGAGGGAGCATTGTAGATGTGACATGACATGTGGACGGAGTATTTTTTTCATTGACTTATTAATGAAGAACATAATCTCCAATACTGTAGGATTTTTAAAACTTTTTTGTCATGTCCTAGGGTCGTATCTCGCTTGAAGTATTGACTATACTGCTACTTTTTGGCTGATCTGTTCACTAGGAAAAAATGGCAGCCACCTGGTCGCAATCTGTTTCATATTTCAACTAAACACTCACTAAAATATGTTTCTGGAAACATTTGCAGTGAAAAATATGCAGTGTAGGAACAGAATCTTGAGTCACATGTGTTCAGCTCTGCCTAATTTGACAGTTGCTCACTGAGAATGACTTGTCAATCAGACGGTAGCCCCGCCCTCAAACATATCCTGCTTTTTCATCAATTTTAATGTAAATTGGACCATAATGAATAAAATGAACATCATGCTGTCTAGAAGAGAACTTCAAATTAACAATTGAGACCATGAGAGAATAGGGTCATTTTGCTGTAAGGGCACATACAATTGGACTTTTTTCTGCGATCATTGGAGTTGCCCCCTGCTGGCAACTAGAAAGAATGCATGTTTGAGACACTTAAACTCTGGCTTCAGGTTTCAGACCTGGAAGCTCCTTCAATAATTTATTATAGAGTCTATAGTTTGGATCACTGAAACAGGGTCTCATAGACAACAACCATCCCGCTGCCAAGGTTCTCTGGGTGAGACTCTCTCAGTTTAAACTGAATCGGTCTTGTAATCATGCTGAGATGGATGCCAGAGTGTATTTGGCTATTTTTTGTAATTATTTGGTCTATACAGTCACATACCACCCTGAACATCCTGCACTGTGCACGACAAAACATGCAGCCAACCATTGCACCCTTTATTAAATATACTGGAAATATATCCAGTAAAAAAACAAAAAAACACTGCTCAGTGATTTTAGCTGTGCCTGTCACCTACTGCTTTCACTTCAAATAAAAAATATAGTCCCTGCTGAGTTTACTAGTCTTGTACTGTATACAACACTGACAGATTTAGCGACATGTCATTTCCAATGATTCTGCATTCAGTTTAAAGGATTTTCTCATTTCAGATATTCTGTCCTGTCATTACAAACAACATTATGCCATAATACATTGGAAACACTACAGTGTAGTGATTCACCAGGTGCTGTTCTCATCACTTATCCAGTAAACACTACCAAATATTTCACATGTTCAGTATTATTTTCTTTGTTTCTTTGCCTCTGCTCTCCTCTAAACCTCTCTCCCCTCTGGTTTTCTTTTCTTTCTGTCAACCTCCACTGGGTTTAATCTGACTAGCCGCTGTGGTGACTGATTGACCAGTGAATGAGCTGTTTATTGGATGCAAGGGAAACAAATTGCAGTTTGACGTGTTCCCCGAGTTGTCTAATGAGAGCCAGGATGAAGTATATCACATTCTGCTTCTGCTCTCCTCTCTCAGCATGGGCTAAACCCAAAACAAGGTTTGGACCTCTGCCAGGCCAATCTCAATCGTTTTGATGCACCAGAGATGGGCCAGAGACTGCGGCGTGTGTGCATACATGTGTGAAGATGGAGAAATAGGCCTGTGCAAATACTGTACATACCCTCTGAATTATCTTACGAACTCACACTCATACATTGAATGCCTTTTGATGACACGTCTTTCTTGTTTAATAGGTTTTACCTTTTCTCCCTTAATAGGACAGCACTTCATCACCTGACTTTTCTGAACGATGCACATTCAAATCAGTGCACACAAAAGGCAATATCTCATTATTGTTGGCCAGCCGCCTCAATTACATGAAGATTTCTTTTTCATGTAAGACTTTTACAAAATGGCAGAGATAAAACTCATTGAATGAATGAATGAATGAGATAAATCACCAAACACTTGCAATTCCTCTGGTCTCTGTTGGATATCTAGTGCAAGAATAGCTCCAAAGATTAGTCAAATAATCAATTAGTCAATCGAAAGGAAATTAGTCGCCAACTACTTTGATAATAATCGTTTCATTAATAATCGTTTCAGTCATTTTTCAATCAAACATTTGCTGATTCCTTCTTTAATGTAAAGATTTGCAGCTTTTCTTATAAATTTATGACAGTAAATGAAGAGCCTTTGGATTCTGGACTGTTGGTTGGACAATAGAAAAATTTAAAGACGCACCTTTGGGCTCTGGACAAATGTGAAGAGCATTTTTCACAATTTTATAAACTCAAATATTAACAGATTAATCATGAACATAATCTGCATATTCAGAATTTGAAAAATCTGCTGTCATTTGGACAAGTGACAAAATATTTTGCAATGTTTTCCCTCCAAACTACAGGTGTTAAACTGTTTGAGCCATTTGTGGGTGCAGGGGTTCAAATCCCATTTCTAATGATAAATTATGGTGGTATATATTACCAAGAGCCAGCTCAATTCAATTAGGAAACAAAAGAAAAACATGATGACAATCTGGCTCCTGGTCACTGCGTGTCTATAGAGTTTCACCCTCACACTCTGGACAGTGTTATTGGCTGGGGGTTGCCCAAAGGTTGACCCCCAGAAATGATCCAAAGCAAAATTAGAAAATACAGACAGAGAAATCTATACATTGTTTACCCAGGAAATCTTACCCATTATCCCTTTAACGAGCAGCAATTGATCATTATCTTGTAAAAGTGTTTGCAAACAGTTGTTGATTTACATGTGCAGCAGCCACAGAGCTGCATTATTTGTATTTTGAATTTTTCTGGTGACTCTTGGAAATTAAATCCAGTATTCACTCTATTTTTTAGCTGTTCTGGTCTCCACCAGCTCCTGAGAAAAATACCTGGCTCTTTAGCTGCTAAATGCTCCTCAATGTTCACCTGCTCACTGACTGTATCAGTCAATACTCGCTGCAGGCTGGAAAACCAAAACAATGTGTTGAAGGACACTAAAAAGCTCCAAAAACTGTGAGAAACCGACCAGGTGTCAGGTGATAATTCTCTGTGGGTTTGTCATACGTGCTGTTAATTACAGATTTGTGGGTCCGTGATGGCTAACCCATGTGACCTGTAATCCTTTGGAGCACTGGTTCTGTGTGTCCGAAGAAGTTAATGCTACTTGTCCAAATGATTCAATGAGAACAACAAAGGCAGAAAGTTTTGTAGAGTCTGTGCAGTGGTGCTGCTGTTTTTTTTCCTGACATGAACTCACCATTAATATTGTAGTAACCACCTTGAATGTCACAGTTATTTTTATATTGTGTAAATCAAACATGTGGCATGTGAACAATCCTGCAGTTGATTGTTTGTGCATGAATTCTGGTAAAAAATCAACTGTATCACTAGTAAAGAAAGATATAATTCATTACATTATTACATTATTATTAATAATTACATCTTTTTTTTTAAAATTTATTAATTTATACGGAAAATCGTGTTGTGAATAGTCAGGCGTGGCGAATTTCACCTGCGATTATTAGCAATTTCACACCATTTATTTTTGTCACTGCTGATGTGAAAAGGCCTTCAGTGTGGTAAACTGCTCAAAGAAGAGGTAGAATCGCTACACCACTATTCACCAAAATTAAGAAATCAATGTTAAGAATTGTGGCAGAAATCTCAAAAGGAGATATCACAAAACCCAATCAAATAAAGCAAACTTTCTTCATGGCCGGTTACGACTAAAAGTAAATGAGAAAATGTTTTTTCTTTTCTAATTTGGATGAACTATCCTTTAAATCCATTTTTTTAAAATTTCCTTTGATTCTATGTAGATTGTAGTAGTTTCTGTTTGTAGTATGTTTGCTTCAGTGGCATCCCGTCACGGTGACCATGTTGAGCTATTTAACAGTAAAGATTTAGTATTCATGCGGCGTGCTGCAGGATCGCAGCACACTCATAAAAGCTCAGCCTGAGTCCATCACCAAACAAACGGGAGCTGCGTGTTTTTCTGATTTATTAGAGGAGCCCTCCCTTCTTGTTCTCTTTCTCCTCCTCTTAATCTTTCATTATTGTCTTTTCCTCTCTGTCTCTCCCCTCCTCTCCTTCTGTGTTACAGTGTGAGGGCGGCACACATCCACTTTCCTCTGTGTGTGTGTGTGTGTGTTGCTGTCATTGTGATCATGTGTGCATGAGTGCAAACATGACGAGTGTGTGCATGTGCGAGGATGTCACATGACGTCCTTAATGACAATCTGTCTGAGATCTCACATTTCTCCCCTTAGCTTCTCCTGTTGATGAAGCATGATGCTTTCCTTTTGTTGCCCTTAATGGAGGCTTAACGTCTCTACTCACAGATCAATATGACTTTATGAATTATTTGCTCCGCGGCTGTTTTTTCTTTTTTCTTTTTCTTAACAGGGGCTACACTTGCTCATTAGCATGCCGTCTTTATTAGCCAGGGCCACCGGTGTCTACTTCTGCTCACGTGTGTGTGTGTGTGTGTGCGTGTGTGTGAACATGAAGCGTGTATTTTAGGTGTTGTGTGTATAAGTCGTGGTGTAATTAATCTGCTTGCCCTCAGCTCTGATTAAGCTCAGATTCTTCCACACAGCTGAACACTCTCCACCTCCCGTCTTTTTGGCTTCTGCTCGTCAACATGCTGAGAAATACACAGTCAAATGTGATGATTTGTGTTTCTGCGTGTCAAGAAAATACAAAGCCTGACGAGAAAATTTTTAACAGTAGAAGTGCCAGAATTTCTACTAGACTACTAGAATGGCCATAAGTGGTCATTTTGACCTCTGTCTTCCGAACCGTTAAATACTAGACAAAGAGGTTAATGTATTTATTCTGATAGTTTATCCTATTAAAAATTAAATAAAAGATGTATTTATATGTTTGTCAATATGCATGCCATCATGTATAGTAAACCGGAATGATTGCAGACACATATTCACAGCAGTATTTTTCTGTAGGATAATAACCAGCAGTGATCCAGTTCAAATTTTAGGTTAATCTAGAATTATTCTGAGTGAGAAACAGTTAAATGTATTTTATAAGGTCATAAACATGTTATTTTAACATTAATAATAACAAATGTCCACCTCAAACCATCACAAAAAATAACCACAGCCTTTTGTTTCACAGAAACTCACTGAGCTATAGGTGCTAAGACAAAAAGTGTTACAACTGTCCCTGGTCTCCCCTACTTTACTTTTAATTGAGACGATGATAGTTGCTAAGCAACCAAGATGCATCTGCAACTGTGCAGTGGCAATTTCGGGTTGGTTAATATAACCACCTACATATATAAACAGGTATTATCACCTTTTCTTTCCTATTTCTGTAATTTATATATATGTATATATATACTATATATATATATATATATATATATATATATATATATATATATGCTGTTGTAGTATTAAGATGAATAGAAGATTTTTAATTGAAAAGCAGGCAACATTTTTAATATTCTCTAAATTGCACTGTACATGACTGTTGTTGTTTAATTGTTTTAATATTAGATTATTTTGTTTCGCTGAGTTTCAGAGACTTTGTTTCCTGCGTTCTGGTGACTTTTAAAGAATAAGTGACGTACCCTGCAACAGCATTTTTATGTTGAATCATTCTTTGTTTCAACAAGTGTCCAACAAGAGAGCTGCAGTTTATCCTAAGTTTGTTGTAGTTTAGTTTAGTGTTGTGTGGAACTGCTCACTCTTGTCTTGTCTCACACAATATACGTCACCAGCACCGACATTTACCTGTAACATGTTCTTATCTGAAGTGTTTTATCCAGGGATTCCTGGTCCCTTTATCAGCCAGTACGTAACGAAGCAAGAACTGTTGCTCTAATGATTCCTGCTACAAAATCACACACATGTCAGTGGTTAACATTAGCTTTTGGAGGGAGTAAGTCACCTACACCACTGGTGTGTAGGCTAAAGCTGAAGGCCTGTTATCCTTAAAACAAAAACCCACTGCTCTGAAAATACACACTCAGTGACTGTCACCACTAACATATTGCTCAATTTAACATCTACTCCTTCTAAAGGATTATTAATTATTTGTTATGACTCATAAACAGACAAGGACTCATTTGGCAAACATTCAGCATCAATTTAACTCCAATAAACAGGAAACAGGCGAGCATACTTAGCGTGTTTCCTTAATCTCTGATGATATCATGGTCATTTTATAATTTAGCACGCTGAATATATTATGTATTTCTCCTTTAACTAAACTTTCTGTTAGTTAATGGAGCTTTGAGTTTGGCTTTGGATGTTTGTGTGTAACATTAATGTTAGCAGGGAGGTTTTTTGTCATTTTTATTTTAACTGGCT
Source organism: Lutjanus campechanus (assembly GCA_027495735.1). Classification (NCBI taxonomy): domain Eukaryota; kingdom Metazoa; phylum Chordata; class Actinopteri; order Lutjaniformes; family Lutjanidae; genus Lutjanus; species Lutjanus campechanus. The sequence continues at coordinate 157,633 of JAJHUR010135820.1, read as the reverse complement.
CCTGTGTTTTCTTTTGTAAACCCTTTTCTCCACCTGTGGCTCCCTATTGGTCCATTATTGCCGGGTCAAAGCTACTATCTGAACAATGTGAGTAGGAAAACTAACAGCCTCTATATAACTGCTGCGTATAAAATTAGCAACCTGAAAAGCAGCTGAAAATAAGGGAAACAATTCCCACATGCATACACAATAAAAAACACAACAGAAATATAATTCCCCTATTTCATGGGTGTTGCCCTTTAGCTGATATGAGAAGTCAATAAGCTCTATTGTACAGATCTAATAAAAAGCTGCTTTATGTGTGTGTGTGAGTGTGTGTAAGCGCACACCAACACACACACACACACATGCACACACTCTCCTCCTCCCTTGGTGTAATCTGTAATAATTGTAGCCGTAATAATCTTGCACACAGAGGAAAAGGTCAAGTCTGGGAGGTGAATATGGGAGGAATGAGGAGGATAAAAAAAGAAGGAACAACAGGAGAGTGATTGTGAACGAGAGGAAAGGTAAACAAAGATGAGAGAATATAAAGGGAAAAATGGAAACAGAGGAGGAAAGTCAGCGCACGATGCCGCCTTTCACCACTAGTCTCTGCTGTTGCATCAGGGATGAGTGATGCTCATCACTGGATTGGACCCCTGCGCACTTCTTTCCTCCCTCTCCTGCCTTTTCTTGAAAGCCCAAGGTCTCCCAGGCAGTGTTGAATTCCTGTCCAACTCTGCACACAGCGCTGTTCCAGGCCGCGCTGACAGCTGTATTGTTCCATTGCAGGGGGAAACAGCACGTTGTTCACGACAATTGAGCTCCACTAGAGCGCGCTTCCTATGGAGAACAAAGGTGACACTCTACTTAAAGCAGTCTGTGGAGCATCACTGCATTATGGAGTGTTACATAATGTTTACAGTGTGCTCATTATGTTCTCATACTGGGCCTGATAAGTAGGGATGGAGTGGAGGATAAAAGCCCCCTCACTCATTTTACTCACCTTTTCAGACTTGCTAAGATGGCACATTTATTTTTAAATCACTCTTTAGTCACTGTTGGTGAATTTTACACATGAAACATTTAATTCCCACCATGAGTTCATGATTCATTTTCAGCACAAAGTGAGATTGTTATATTTGTAAAATTATACAGTTTGTTTGAGCCGGTTTGATGGATTCCCAGAAATTAGGTCAAATCTGGTTTTGCAGTATTAAAGAACATTAATTCAGAGCAACGCTTTATATTAATCACCCCATTGAAGCCTTAAAATGGGAGGTAATGTATTATATATGTATCATATATAAGCAACCGTTAATTAATGATTTATAACACAAAATATAATGTTGTATAGAGCAGAGATAAGGATATTTTTAAGTGTTAATAATGTAAAAAGTAATCAACAACTCCTGTGAAGCATCTGTAGCAGATAATGAGTGTTTAACAGTTTAACTGAGTAGAATACATTTACTCAAGTATTGTACTGTGGTACAGTTTGGAGTATTTTCATTTTCTGTCACTATCTCAGAGGGAAATACTGTGTTTTTCACTTCACTACATTTATCTGACAGCTCCAGTTAGTTGTTACTTTACAAATTAGATTTTTCTACGTAAAACATCTTATTATTTTATAAAATGTGATGTGTGAATGTGTAGTCTACCCAACGGTTTTACAGGTACAGCTGACACTCTTAGTAAATTCATTAATTAGTAGATAGACAAAAAAAAGTTATTTTTCATGCAAAAATGTTTCATGATTCCAGTTTCCCAAATATGAGGATTTTCTTTGAATTTTTGTAATGTATTTGTCATAATGACAAGTTTTGGACTTTGTGAAGGTGTCACTCAAACTACACCTACAAGGGTCTAAAACTCTGAGATTCAGGTCAAAGTCTAAACGTGAAAAGTAAATTATCTTAATAAAAGATTAGAGGTCGGCAAAACTTGCCATAGTTTACTTCAAAACATAAAAGTTTGAGTTTGATGTCAAATTCGTGAAGCCCATTGCCTTGTGAGACTTTTTTTTTTTACAGTGTAACATTGCAAACAAAGCTGAGTCTCATCTTGTTGACTCTACAAATAAAATTTGCCACAATAAAACCTTTTATGTTCTTCATGTTCTTCAGTCTCACCTACGTCAGCGATCTTAAACCTGCCTCCTTCTATAACTAATTAAAAAGCACTGCTGACTGTAACCGTGTGCACATGCAGATCTTTGACTTCTGGTTTAATTTTTCTTCACATAAGTTTCCACACATACAGGTAATTAACAGTGTCACACTTTAACCTGTTTAAAATAATAAATAAAAATAATAATAAAAATCCATGGATCAGACAAAATAAAGTACGATTTCACCTCACTCGCCCAAGCAGGTCCATGCAAAATGTCACAGTATAATTATTATATTGTGTTATTTGTGACTGTGAGACCACTAATTAGATGTTTGCCTGCAAAGTCTGGAAACACCACCCGCGAGCTAAATGTCCTCAAGAACCTGAGAACAAGAACCTGACTCAGCCTTTTCTCCATCAGGTCGAGTTCTTTCCTCACACAGCAGCAGAGAAATGTGGCATCACAGATTAGCAGCAGGGATAAACTTAAAGGCATAATATGCAACATTTTCCTGTATAGACTCAGAGACATGATCCCTTTAAATCATCACTTACGACCCTCTACAAGCGTGTGGTGGTGGCTGTATCTGCAGAGACGCTGCCCTCTGCATGTGTTCCTCGTTATTTTGGTCTGCTTGAGATGTTTTACCAAAATTTTACATCCTGGAAAAATAAACTACTGTTCTGGTGCGTTTAGGAACAGCTCAGACAAATCCTGCTGATTCTACCTTTAAAATCTCTATGTATGGGTGCCGACAGGAGCGAATATTCAGAAAATATGCGATTTTTCAAGTGAATATCATTCAAAAGTTACATACACTCACATTTTTTGGAGAGCATCTGAGTATTTCTTAAATCATATGAACATGTCAATTCAAATAGTTTGATGAATAATTTGACAGCATCAGAGGAAACATCATGCAATCACTAAAGGGTTTGATTTTCAACATGTTGATAAGCATGAAGCTCTACCGACTGAATCATCAGTACAAAAGTCAAAGGTTATAAGCAGGTGAACTATGAACTCCATCGTGTGTTGCCCCAAGAACCAGCCAATCACCAAGCTTCAAGTTCTGTGGTTTGGCTGATTTAGCCAGATTATATTTGGTTTGACTGCACTAGTCCAAGTCAACATCATACAGACATTTGATTAAACTTAATTTATCCAAGAAACTATGATGCACTATTTTAAAATTCCAAGTGGGGAAAATCATGCAGAAAATAACCTGGAACCAGAGGCTCCTCCTACTTTACAAGATAACTGTTTGTGATAGGATAATATAAATACAACAACAAATGCAAATTAACTTGATACAAACTACAAACTTATTTTTTATAATTAATATGACAGATTTAATTATGTTACATTTATATCTCCGCACATACATTTTTAAAAAGTGTTTGATCAATTTTTTTCAGATAAACTGAAGGATGAAATGATCTCGTAATGCTTGAAAAAGACAAAGAAAAGCAACAAACCCCACTGTTATCATATTCCTAATGCTATTTTTTTATTCGACATGTCACTGTTTCTACCACAAATATGTTTGTTTATGATCATGTTTTTTTTGTCTTTTTTCCACATTATTGTCCCCTGATGATCAACTTTTAGAGATTGAGAAGCACACAAACAAAGTCCAAATATTATTTTTAAAAAGTGATGCGTCAAATCATAAAACAAGACTTTTGTTTTTCTTCAGAATTATAAGCACATATTTGGAAACATCCTGAATGTGCCGTTCGCAACATCACCACTTTTTGTTCAAATGTTTGTAGCTCCTCAGCGGAAATTATAATAACAGACTCTTTTACAAGTATGAAAATGTGGAAAATGGGATTTCATGGTATTATATAACAAAACAAAGGTACAAAGCCAGGAACTTTAATGTTGTTTTTAATATTTCTTTATTTACTTTGATTGTACACAGTGTACCTTCCCATAAGTCTATTTTTAGACAGTAAATGCCCTCTGTTGACGTTCCACATAACATGATCCTCTCCAAACATCCATTTTACACACACGTGCAATCGTAAATCACACAGACTTTGCAGAAAATTAAAAAATTAAAAAAACAGGTCAGACGTCAGCGTCACATGACTCTGCTGCACAAACTTCCAGACAGAATCGAGCAGGAGAAACTTTATTTCTAAGAAAACTTTTGTGTTGCGGGAGAGGAAGAGAAGAAAAAGGGAAAGTCATGCAAGGCAAATATCACACAGCGCTGATTCACCGTGTGACCAAACGCTGAGCCCAAGTTGAGACTAATGAAGTCTTTAATTTGGTTATAGTTTATTAATGTCAGAGACACTCCCCCATTAATCATATTATAACGCCCCTGAGTGTGCATGTGCTCGCACTAATGTGTGTACAGCCTGTGTGTGTGTGTGTGTGTGTCACTTTTGCGAGTGTGTTTGAGCATATGCCTGTGTGTTTCTATTAGTGCTTATGTGTGTACTCATGAATCTGTGTGTGTGTGTGTGTGTGAGACAGTGACAGAAAAGTGTGCAGCTCTCCACCAGCAATAATATCGCATACATTTTAAAGGACCGTCATTATCGCCGCAGGTTACCCCGCGGCCCCCCATCACCAACCCCACAAACCATTTTCATTCCAAACTCATTAATATGCAAACTTATTCAAATGAGATTGTAATTAAGCATCTACTGAGTGGGAACCCTTTTCATGATAATTTATGATAAACTCCTCGGCACCTTTGATTGAGATTGATTTTTGGCGCAGGCAAGGCGACCTGAATACAAAGCTACACCTGAGAGACCTGGAGGGAGAATAACACTTTTAAAACAGCAAACTTATTTCATGGCTGATTGTGCCACAATCATCTTGGAGGAGTAACAAAGATCTATTTGAATAATGCATTCCCACTGTGCTGGCGATGTGCTCTGCCTAAAAAAGAAAAAAAACTTGGGCATATCTGTTCTTGGCATCGAGGTGACAAAGTGATGTGTGTGGATGTGTGTGTCTGTGTGTGTGCGCACGTTATAATGGAAGGTAAACCAAGCAGAACTCTGTTTATCCAGCGTTTTATTGGAAGGATTACAACCTTTTCTGACTGAAACTGACACTGTATGAAATATATTTTCAGTTTTATGTTCATATAGATGTTCTGTTGGCCTCACGTTGATCATCTGATGCCAGTATTTTATTTACCATGATTTTATTCATCATATCTTCCGGTAAAAGTCCAAACTGCGTGTTGTGCGCATAACAAAATGTTGCTCCAGAATGAAACTTCTGAGAAATCTGTTTTTCCACCATGAAAGAATTACATGAGTGGAGAATCTCCAAAGTAAAGTGGTGTTTTTGCATGGGTTAGCTCCTTAAAGAGGTTCTGATTTAGTATGACTCTTTCATAAAGTTTGGGGACTCATAAAACACAGATTATTAATATATTTCTGAAATACGCTGAAAATATCCTGACCTTCAGTTTCCATAGTGCTATTTCTTTTAAACTCCATGCACTGCAGGCTGCTGTTCTCAGTGAAGAAGGTCTAAAAACCCATCGTACACTACCGAAGACAGATATTAGCCATTCTGATCCAAATGTATCACAGATTTGAGATAAATTTCTGTTAGTTTGATGTATTAGCGTGAGGAGGGTTCCATCAGATCTGTGTTGGGGGATTGTGGTCCAGTTTGCCTGTCTGGCACATGATCATATGCCTAACCCATCTAGGTTGTTTTTATATTTATTTTTTCTGCTTCATACCTGCCCTATTTAAATAATGTGTCATGATGACTCTGATGAAGGCCACAAGCCGAAACACGTTGGTCTGAGAATAAACTGCTTCTGGTATTGCAGGAGTTTTACCTCCATGCACCTTGGAAGTAGGTAAAGTTGTGCCAGAAACCCCTCTTCTATAGTCCAAAATCACAAGTCACAACTTGCCTCAGGAGGATTTAAAATCTGTACATTGTGCAGCACAACTGTCCTTAGACCCTTGATTTGGGTAAGGGAAAAAAATTGCAAATGAGTGCTAATGTTGTTGTGTATTTGTTAGATGTTAGACAACTATTGTTGCCATACCCGCTGTTTAAGTGGCCAAAATGTCAGCTAATACAATTAACTAATGTGTGCACACTTAAAGATAGCAGCCCTGATTTTCCACTCGGCAACAGGAGATTGCTGACAAAAATCTCCGGATGAGAGGCAAATCGGCACTCGATCATTCGATACCAGAAATTTGGAGATGAGGGGAGAGATGGATGAGTGTGGGAGCAGCAGCCAGAAAAGCCCAGATATGAAGAAAAAAGAGGAAAAATGTCGTTTTAAAGAAGTAGGAGTTGTTATCCTCCAGTAGGTGCTTCAGTATTAATAATGTCTCGCTTGTGTTTTCATGACAAAACATAGTTTTGAGAGCAGATGGAATTGTCTGAGATTCCTCAGGTAAGAGATCCTGTAATATTGAACCTGATGTCCCTGATCCATCAAGTAGTGTGCAAACCACAACAACTTCAAGATTCCTGATTACAAGACAGAAAGGTGTGTAGTGTGAACTGTACAATGATCTGACTGCTTTGAAAGTCATATAATGTGTAGTGCTATGTTTCCATCTAGATTATTTTGATGTGAGCTGCAGTTTTGGAGATATCGGCTGTAGCGATATCTGCCTTCAATCCGAAAATATATTTGAGTAATTAAACAGCAGTGTCTTTTTCCAGGAATCATGGTCCAGCTATGCAAAATAATCCAGAAACCTTGTAGTGAGCAGTTTCATGTAGGAACTACCTCTTTTTAGTAGAAAAAGTGCTTCCCGCAGATTCTACCGTAGAAAGAATATAGTTCCTACATGAAACTGCTCACAACATTCTGATTTCTGGGAAGAAACGCTGCTGTTGGGTTTTTCAAATGTATTCTTTTGCTCACATCAAGCCATGTAGTTCTGTTATATTGGAGAAAAAGCACACATCTCTATCTCCAAAACTCTGCAGCTCACAACAAAACTATCTAGATGGATAAACAGCATGACAGACTTTTTATTTAGGGATGAACAGTCCCTTTAAAACCAAATATGACCTAACATAAAGCCCAATTTATCATTTGACATGATGATCCACTTCTACCTGACTCTTCAGAAGTCCTCTTCAGAAGTGTGTGCGAGCCACTTCAGGATCCGAGCCCACAGTTTGGGAAACAGTGGTTTGGATGCAGATGGTAATCGCCTTTGTAATTAACACTCTGTGAGCACCGGTGGGGGATGAAGAGAAGGAAGGCATTGTTGTTTGAGGAACAACATCAAAGACAAAGGTAGTCTCTGGCAAATGATAGTTGTGTAATTGCCCTGCGGTACCTGCGAGCCGTATGACCGCACTCTCCGAGCTAGTTAGGAGCCCCAGGTGAGAGAACAGTAGGGCCGGATCTCTGCATCCCCTGTAGTCTGCGCACATATACACACACATACACACAAACACACACCTGCATAAATTGGAAAGAAACTTTTGGGATCAACATCAGAGATGCTTTTGTATTTTCAAAAGTATATTGTTTATTGGGGTCAGAGTGATTTCGGGGCGGGACTTGGGATGAAACAAAAGAGAAGCAAAGTGCTGTTTGTTTGTGCAACTGCAAACTCTAGTTAGCATAAAGAATAAATCAATAAATTCTTCTCTGCCAGCAGTGTTCCTTTGTTGTTGCGTTGGACGCTCGGTTTCGCCGTGAGGAGGGAAAATAGGTGAGCCTTGTTAGTGTGAACGGCTCGCAGGCCAGCAGCCTCTCTCCTGTTTGTGAGGTGTGTGTGTGAAGCAGCTTCAGGTGTTCTCACAAACACGTGCAAAAGTGAATATGAGCAGTTTTTCACATTCTGAATGTTTGCGGGTTTCATCTTAATACTTTTATTTTTCCACAACTTACATGTGATGTCCACCTTGCTTTTTTAAAAGTCCTTCACACATTCTTACTTCTCATATTTGTGTAAAATAATAAAATGTTTCCTTGAGTTATGTCAACACGTTCTTGACTCACTGATCTTTCTCAAATGCCGTGCGCCTTGCAGTGTGTGCCTGCACATCCTGCATACAGAGCTGTCTGTGTTCACACAGTAGGCCTTTAAGTGTTTTTTTTTTTTCTATTTCAAATTAAGAGTAGAGCCTGACCTCCATCAGAATACACAAACTAAGTTCTGCTTCTGAAAAAATCCTCTTCAACAGCTTTCTGTTCATTCAAATATTGTTACAGAATTCATTTTCTAATCTCAAAACATCTACTTCACTTGTTTTGACCTCTGACTCTGACCCATCCTGACTATTTCAAATGGATTGCAGTGGGTCACCATTGTTAAAGTGAGCCTGTGCAACTTTTGCTGAACAGCAGCAACTGTGGACACAACTGATAGTTAGATAATAATGGTGAATACCAAACAGCAGAGGTGGTACAAGTACAGAAGTCCAGATACTTGTGTGGAAAAGAGAAGTAGAGAAGTGCAGAAGTACTGATTAAACTTCTTAACTTAAGTAAAAGTGAAAACATACAGCCTCTGAAATGTACTCAAAGTATAAAAGTAGTACTGGTCTTTTATCTCTTTATTTTGTCATGTTATGTCTTTTTCATCTTCACACGTATTTCACATTACTTTTTATCTTGTTGCGTCTTTTTTCCCATCCTTTGTTCCGTCCTTTTCGTCCAGTCATATCTCCTGTCATGTATTTTACGTAGGTTTTCATTGTATTACATCTTTTATGTTGTTTTTTATCTTATCGGGTCTTTTTTGTCTTGTTACATCGTTAATGTTGTTTTTGTCTTGTTATGTCTTTTTCATTTTATTACGTCTTTTTTGTATTTTTACGTCTTTTTCATAGTTCTTAGTTTTGCTATGTTTCTTTTGTCTTGTTACATATTTTATGTTGTTTTGTCTTGTTATATCCTCTACATGGTTTTTGTCTAGTTTTTGTTCTCTTACATCTTATTCATCATGTTATGTGTCTTTTGTCTTGTTATATTTTATGTCAGTTTCCATGTTATTAAAATGTAGCACAATGTAGCACAATGTCAATTACACAGCATTTTTTAAAATATATTCCACCATAATCTACCAGACTAGGTAAGGCTGTAGCATCAAAAATCAAAGGTGTATTTTTAAAAAAGAGAATTAGAGCAGTGAGTGTTAAAATGTGTTAATCGCTTATTGTCTTTTGTCCATGACATCCATCCTAACCATACGCTTATTCTTGTTATTTTTAGGGAGGTACAGGGGGCCTCTTTGGGGAGATAGCAAGTCAACAGTAAATGTTAAATAATAGTAGTATATATCATCTGAAAGCTGGGAACCTGCAGCATAATTTAAGATATAATAATAGATAATAGAGAAAGAGAGAGATGCACATCAAAAAGCTCACATTTAAAGTATTTATTTGCTTGATGTTCTGAGTTCTGGGCGGTTCTACACTGTTTATAGTATGACAGAGAGTCACCATCTTAAATACCTATAATTCATCAAGGTTGTTTTTAAAAAAAAAAGATTTGTTGATTTTCTTTTTTTGTAGGTTGTGTTTTTTCTGAGTTTGTAAGATTTAATTATGGGTATTTAAGACAGTGACTCTGTGCATACTACAAGCAGCCGGAAGAAGAGCATTGGCCTTCAAACTTCAAAACTTCACACAAACATTTGTGTTTCTGCAGGTGCCTCTTCAAAAAATGGTCAAGAATCTTTCCAGAATACCCCATTAAGACACCAAGACCTTGAGGAACACAACAGAAAAAAGTCATGCTGTGATTTGCTAACAAAAACCTTTGATACTTTGGATATTTCTGTAAAAATTACATTTTTTCAGCAAATGGATGGCAAGCACCTCTTTCATGGGAATTGCGCAGAAACTCCTTTATTCTCAATATAGTTAGAAAGGCCATCCATCCTCTGAATGACCCACGACTCTAGTTTTGTGAGGCTGTGATTATCCTAGAGGTCACTGTAGGTCATTTTATACAGTGAGGTCAAATTTCAAAAAATGGTCTCACTACAATAAAGTTAATTTTATGGGGACTAACATACATGTGGGTCTCAGCTTTCCAGTCAGATGCAATTAATATGCCAATATCCCAATATCTCAAAATTGTTTAGGGTTTCCAATATGCACAAATATTGAAAGAGAAAAGGCAAAAATAACGCTGCATACAAAAAACGGCATGCTTATTGTCCCAAACTGGATGGGATTAATATAAAGTAAAGGAGAGACTCTTGGTCACCGATAGAACTCATTTTCATTCAGATATCTTGAGGTGAGACGTCAGAGGACCCCTTTGAAAAAGGCAATGCCCGTTTTTCCCTCACCAAAATATGGATTTCTGTGGTCTTCTTATACAATGTTGACATTAGCTTTAAAACTCACCACTGCTGCCTCTGAAAGAGAGTATTTGCAACCAGGGACATGGACCTCCCCATAGAGTTAAAGAGTTATTAAGAAGAGAGTTATTATAAGAAGCAAACTTATTTTGAAAGTTGAAGTCTCAGTTAAAACTCTCTTTGCCTGTTGCACTCTCAAATCTCCACTTGCCCACTGAAAAGTGCTGAAAAGTGTTGTGAAGTTTGTGGATGACACCACCACCATCTGCCGAATTACAAACAACTACAATAATTCAGACCGGGAGGATATAAACAATCCTGCAGAGTGGTGCACAGAAAACAACCACGACCGTTTCTGCTACATACCTGGAAGGGGAGGGTGAGGCGAGGGGTCTTCAGTTGGTTGCAGTCTACAAGCTCATTGGTGAATATCACCAAATCCTACACACTGGTCCTTTAATAGTATAACTGTTTTTATTAGGCATTGAGTGCAGCAACAACCAACATAAAATGTAGAACTTGCATAATTTACATGTCTGTTAATATATCCTGCATAATATAAGAAAATGGATAAAGACTGATATATATTACAACATTAAGTACTGACACAGGTGAACATGTGTCACTTATTAGGTTACTGGTGTCGCTGGTTAAGGATTAAAATCTATTTCTGTAAAGCTAACCAGTTTTGTGCTGAATAATATCTGAATCATGTATTCTATGACCCCCTGAGGAGCAATTAAAACACAAGCGATGACACACGCTTAAAATGACTTAAAGACAAAATTTGCCTCGCTAGATGTTGTTTACCGCTTGATTTATGGCTCCTTAAGTCCCCGAGGACCAATAAAGGATGATGCTAATAAGCTGCTGGAAGAGATTTTCAAACACAAGAATACGTGAAGTTTTATATTTAATGTTCTTCAACAAATCATACTTCAAAATGTAAAAACAAATACTGAGACAGGAGTTCTGTCTTTTAACGGGATATTGAAGCTGCCTGTTTGCTTTAAACAAGTCAGCAGAAGGTAAACATCATCATACTAATGATCCGTCTATTTCATCCTGTAAATATGAATAATTAGAGCCACTATAAATATACTAACTGCTGAATACAAAACAAATGTTATATATCTTAATAGGGCTATAACAGTTCTATAATCGTGCCGAGCTGTCATGGTACAGGATGCACAGTCCAGTGCACACAACATTGATGCAGATAATATTGATGCACATAATGCAGAACTAAAGTTTACAACAAGGAAACTTCCAACCAGAGCTGGAAGAAGACCCATCTGGGTTCCTTAAATTAGATGTTTGGGAAAAATTTGGGTTCCCAGCCAGCTAACAAAAGCAACAAAGAGAGAATCGTGGATATGTGGACAGTGTGTTAGTTTTGCTCCACGTGTTCAGTTATGTCTGCATTCAAGATGAAGACGGGGTCGGTGTCATGGAGAGGACGAAACAGTGACACAGTTAGGTGCTGCTTCTGCAAGGCCACCTCGTCCTGACCCAGAAAATCATTTTAGTGCAGTAACCCTGCCAGGAGGAGTTCATTTGTCTCCGCTTGGTATCACAACCAAAACTGGCTTGAATATATTGTCAAGGCTGATGCAAGCATTTTGTTTGTCGACGGTCTAGCGCCACCTGGAGGTCCCAGATACTGGATGCCTTCATGAGTGCAGGCCTCCGTAAATGGAAATATGTGTTAGAGAGATTAAATAAACACAAATCTACAAAGGGGTATAATCTCAAAATAGCAAATAATCAGGATAAGCTTATTACCAGTCATCTTCCCATCTGTAATAGCTATTTTCTAGTCAGGGCAATGGTGGCGCTGCAGAGAGAAAAAAACAACAGCAGCGCACGAGAAAGAGTAAGATCAGACAGCAGAGTGGTAGCAAGCTAAAGCAGAAAGGAAATGAACCACAGAGAGTATAAAGTGTACATGCAAGATAAAAAAAAGTTTTAAAGTTTCAGGGTTTTTCTGATTGAAAGATGTCCCAAAATGAGTGTAGGGACTGCTTTCAAACATGCCGTAACATTTTGGTGATGTGGAAAACTTCTGAGAAATGTATTTTACACGACTGAGTGGAAGGGCACCGTTCATAGGAGGTTCAGCACCAACACTCACCGCCTGCAACTCATGCGTTTAATTCAATTTATGATGTCAGCCTTGGCTTTCATGATTATTCCACAAAATGTTGAATGCCTTCTGGAAAAGTCGGCACCTTGGGCTCCTCAGCTGATAATGCCGTTGTTGGACTTTCAGGCCTTCACGCCTTCAGACAGTCTCTGTCTCCTGTTGGCCCGAGTCTTGAGCTGGAATACTTTTCCTGAGAAGCCATCACTCCATAGATGTTGTTCCATGTGATAGCAAGCAAAATTGCCTGTAGCTGCTCAGTTCAGTCCAATACTGTGGCACAAAAGCACCAATAAAGTCTGCTGATAGCAGATTGATTGGCTGATCTGTCAGGCAAACAACACTGGTCTGATATCTAGTCCAGCCTGAGATATGACAAATATGATGCATTGTGATTTTATTGCAAGTTGTTGAGTGCCCAGTATTGCTTTCAAACATACTGTAGCATCTTGGCAATGTGAAAGCCTTTATTCTGAACTGTGAGAAACGTATTTTCCACAACTGAGTGGAAGGACACCATTCTTAGGAGGCTGAACGCCAACACTCTTGGAACTCTTCTAAAGGTACACCATGCGTTTAATTTGATTTATGATGCCAGCCTTGGCTTTCATGATTATTACACAACATGTTGAATGATTCTTGTTTTTTTCTGACTTTATTTGTTACAAGTGGAGTATGCAGGCTAGCGTATTTCAAATGTTGTGTGTGTGTGAAAGAGGGAGACTTTGCAGCGTGTTTTAGAATAAGAGCTGCAGTGGAAATCTTAACTTGTGATTGAAGAAGTTTCAGGAGACCTTGACGTCTTACACAGAAGCATTTATTGAAGCTTGATCAAAGAGAATAGAGGAGGAACACAAAGATAATCACTGTGTAACTGCCACCCAACGCTGAAGATGTCCTCTTCTTGAAGTGTGTTTAACCTCAGTATTGGAAACTGTGCTCATTGTCACATGAAGCGCCTTCTACTCCAATTCTGTGTCAGACTGTTTGGTCTAAAGTACAAACATATCCTCCTACAGCTTTGGTCCCTCTGGGAGATGGAGACAGCGATATCAGGACAGCTGCACTGGCTGGTCCAGAGACAGAACAGAGGCAGAGATAGTTGTAATATTCTTTTGGGATTTGTAACTGACCCCAGACGGGACCTGGCCATATTACCTTTAGCCTAGAGGAGGGAAATTCCCTCTCAAGAGTTGGGTTGGTGTGGTGGTTTCATTATCACGCATTTACATTATAGATTGAGTTCTCAAATGGCAGTTTGTGCCCCCCAAGCCAGTAGCAGACTTAGGCTGTCTCATGGGCGGGGACAAAAAAGTAAGAAGGGCACCAACTGTGCGTGGTGGGGCACCAACGAACAGAACGTCATGCACTTTATTCCTATTTGCCCACTGGAAGGGCACCTTAGAAGGTACTTTATCCCATTGTGTCCACTTGAAGGGCACTCTAAGGGACCTACACTCCTTACTCCACTCCATTTTTCAACGACATGCCTTATAAGAAACCAAAACAACTCCTGCATGTCACCATGCTAATATGAAGGGCCCCCCGAAGCTCTGTCATTGTTCCACCCAGTTTTAGCAACGAAACTTACAATGGAAGTTGTCTAAAAGTTGGGACATTTTCCTCAGTCCCAAACAGGTTAGTAGAGACTAAATATCCTGTCTTGATCAGACCCTCTCTCTCAAACAGCAGTATTTATAAATGAAATACTGCAGAGAATTCATAGAACACTGGAATTTTCTTCAGTCTGATTACTTTTAGTTAACTCTCAACTAAGACTCTGAACATACAAAGAGGGTACTGATGTGATGTGTGACTGCTTTGTTGAATAAAATGCAGCAGTGACCGCAGTCCATGAACCGGTAGACAAAGCCACATAGAAGAGTGACGAGAGGCAGGGTCAAGCCATGGTTTTAAACCATATCCAATCAATATTGCTCAAGGTGAGACAGGGTAGAGACCGATGAAAAGTGTTTCAAAATTTCTTGCGTATTTTCTCACCTTCTTTCAGTCTTCCTTTTTTCTTTCTTACTCCGCTGGTTAACACTGGACTTGGTGTTGCCTTGGTCAAGGTCATCCGAGTGAATGCATCAAGCTGTGAATGTGTCAAGTGTTGGAGCATGCTGCTTTTTACAACACACAACAAAGGCAGCCTGGCCAGTGCTCCAACCTCCCCGTGCAATAAGACAATTTAATTTTGCTCAGTCTTCCCTTTTCACTATTTTCTTCTTTTTTCCATGTGTGCACCCCAGATTGATGGAAAGAAGAGCTTCCAGTGGTATTGTAGCAGTGGTATTGTATTGATCATTGTCCGAAGAGATAATTGATTGGGCGTTTAGCTGTTGGAGGCTACGGCTTCTGTCAGGGAGACCTTGAACAAATACAGTGCGGCTATGAAGCGAAAATGGTCTAAATTCTTATGTCCAGTGTCTGTTCTCAACTTCGAGATTTATTAATTTTTACACAAGTGTGGTTTTTAACAAGTTATAGGGATAGTTTGGATTTTTTGAAGTGGGGTTAAGGTACTTATTGATAGTTGCTTTGCCTTTTCTGAGGGGAAACCACCATCATATAAGCCAAATATCATGTTCTCCATGCAAACCAAACTCCATGGGTGAAATCAGTCATTTTACTTTGCGAAACACAAGACTGACCAGTCTACCGCTGCCTCGATCTGTTAGTTTGCTTATGTTATTGTGTGAACTTTGGTGTTTTAAAAGGTTAGTTTGGATTCACCAAAGTAACACAATAACACAGATATAATGTTCATCAATTTTCCTTGGTTTAGCATGCTAGCATTTGATGAAAATGTCATTAGTTTCAAAGATATTTGATCAGAAACCAAATTAAACCAAGTCAGCATGCATAAGGGGCTTTTGTATTTTATGACTTTCACCAACTTCTGCAGACAGCAAGTATGGGTATTGTGTCACTTGCATGCTTGTGCATGTCCATGTCATGGATGTTATAAAACTGAACTTGATCCCAGACTCATCCATTCAATCCAGTGACAGTTGCCCTACCAGAATATATGCTAAAAAAAATTAGTTTCCCTGAAACTGCTGGCCCAGCCCATAAACTTTACACTACAGCAACATCAAATACATCAAATAAGCATGTGTAGCCCGTAGCAAATATTACATTTTCCAGTCACACTGATGTTATTTGCAGGTTGAGGTCTGCTGCCAACGGTTTTATGGCTTTGCTCTTGGAGCCTCATACTCACTGCTTGACATATGCATATTATTGCTAACATCAGATACACCAAAACACCCATAGTGCCGCTACCTTAAAGGACAAGGTGTGCCTCACCAGACTCAACTGTGATCTATTGACCAGTGCATTGATTAGCTGATCTGTCAGACCAACAACAGTGGTCTGATATGTTGTCCAGTCTGAGCTGTCCACCCCTGATTTGATGGATATGATGCATTATGATTTTATTGCAGAATTGATCCTTGTTGTTTATGACAAGCCTCTGAGCTAGACTGACTCCAATGCAACATTTTAATTGATCTCCACATGTTACTATGACAACAACAACCCAGCGGTGGAAGAAGTATTCAGATATTTTACTTAAAACAAGTAGTAATACTTCAGTGTAGAAATTCTCTTAAAATGTAAAAGGCCTAAGTTAAGAAATTTGCTGAAAGGGAAGGTTCACCCCAAATTAAAACATTTTCCCTCTGTAGTGCTGAGTTTTGGAGATCTCAGCCATAGAGACGTCTGTCTTTTCTTAAATATAATGAAACAAGATGGCACTTGGCTTGCGGTGCTCAAAGTGCTAAAAAAAAGTGCATTTGAAAAACTCACCAGCCATGTCTCTTTCCAGAAATCACTCCAGATAATCCACAGACTTTGTTGTGAGTTTCATGTTTGAAATGTTTTCTTTTTGGTGGACTAACACTCCCGCCAACATTATCACTAAAATAATTCCTCTAAATCATCACGACCCACTAGAAGAGTCTAGTAGGGTCTGTATCTGCAGAGACCCTGTCCTCTGCCTGTATTTTCATTTTTTGCTGTGTGTTTGGGACATTTATGGGTGTCAGCGTGTGAGGTCAGGACTAAAAATGTAGTGAGCAAGTGCCAGATCGTAAGCCCAAACCCAAAACTGTTTTTACATCAAAATTAATGTGCATGTTGCTAAAAATGCTAAAAATATACGGACCCTTTTTTCTTTTTTTTTCCGAGTTGGCGTGTTTGCCTTTCTGTTTCTGATGTGCACTGGAAAGCTGAGACTCAGATCATATCAGTGCAGGAGAGCAGAGAGAAAGATGTTTTTTACTTTTATTGTGAAGAATTTATAGGAAATAAAATTTGTTTTTCCAATGTTCTTGACTAAAGATGAGCTTGTCATCGGTTAAGTACACTCCTTAAAGTGGATAAAAAACTCATTGCATCCGTCAAAAATTGGCAAAAATTGACATGTCATGTTCAGCTGGTGCTGTTAAATACCCATGACTTCTGCAGAGTCATTTGAACCAAAAATGAATTCTGATTGTACCCTTCCCCATTTCCCAGACAAAAGCCAGACGTTAAGGATGAGTTAGTGGGGTTTTGTACGGAGTAAAAGGGGCACAACATGAACGTTGAACCAGGGAGGAGGGGCCAACTTTGAACATCATGCTTACAAACTGCAACCGAAAAATCCTGCTCATCCTGCCTTTAATGTGTTTGTCTGGCTAATACACACCAGAAGAGAAAAATTCCTAAGTGTTTGCACTGTTGAATTCAGTGGAAGAGGGTTGCTGAGTGGATGCAGATTACCAGAAATGAACAGTCACAGCATCGCAATGCAAATCCAGACGTGCATCTTTGTTCGTGTACGCAACCTCTTAAATGCAATGTGTGCATGAAACACAGCAAATTACAATTAAACAGCTACATGTCTCCAATTTCCACTCGCTGGGCCACATCAAGAAACGTAAGGACTAAATGATGTTTGGTTTGGGGTTTTACATTTCAATTTAGCCCCAGGTCTGGAAGCCATTAAGGCCTAATCTGAATCCTGGTCAGTGCTTGCTCCCTGGAGCAGAAAGTATGGTTTTATTAGCATCAAATCATACACAGCATTCAGAATGTACACACACACACACACACACACACACACACACACACACACACACTCACACACTGGCACAGACCCAGCCCACGTCCAATAATGGCGAAACAGCATCTCATTACTGGCCATTAGATTTGTATTACTTTCATTTGAACTGGCAATACATCTCATATTCATAAACGGAACAAAGTCACAACATGAAATAGTGACACAGCTGCATGATGGGAGCTGAGAGACAAGGCCAGGAACAAATGATTCGTAAAATGAAACAGTTTGAAAATGTCATTTATGATATGGGGGCAGAGTGTTACTGACAAAATGTAACGCCCACTGATGTGCTGACAGGTACGACTACTGTAGGTAATTAAGCACATAAATACACAAGGTTTTTGAGTGAATTTTGAATCTTTTATTGGAGCCAAAATGTAAATGTACGTGAGTGAGTGAGTGAGTGAGTGAGTGAGAGGGAGGGAGGGAATAGAAAAGAGGGCAAAGAGAGTAAAACCTCCTCCATCTCTTTGGCACAACGTCCATACTGAGTATCTCTTACTGATGGACACAGCACATTAACTGGCTCATTATCAGCCTCCCACCATATGGACTCGGGTCGGGGTGGGTCAGAGCCGCGGCCGCCCGAGCCGCACCCCCCTAATTAGGACAATTATGCCATCTCCATCATGAGGGCCAGTTACACAAAATGGTGTCACGCCCTCGCCGAGATTGGTGTCACCGAGCCCAGACTATGAGAGACGGCGAGAGGAAACCGCAGCGTCGTTCGGCGGGGTATCGCCGAGCTCACAGAGCAATTACCCCGGGTGAGAGGTGGCGGAGTCAGAAGGGGGAGGGGGGGCTGGTGGAGTAGAGGAGAGAGCAGGAGAGGTAGAGGGCAAGTGAAAGGAGAGAAGACAACAGAGAGAAAATGGTGGAGAGATGGAGCGAGGCGAGGGTTCAAACTTGGACCACAGTGAGAGGTTACAGTATCAATGAAGTTAACACTGGTGACTTTTGAATTGATTGGTGTGAGGCTGTACAACAGTGTCCTACTGGACAAGGACAATGACTTTATTTATTTAGTCATCTAACCTCTATCGATCTGACTGAAGTTAAAAGGTAACTTTGCTATTTTCCAACCTGAACCCTAAGTTTTGTGCCTAAGTGACTAATGGGGACAACAACTTTTGAAATTTTCCAGTATTGAAGGGGAGCACTGCAGCCAACATGAGCAAAACTGAGTTACAACATAGGCCTAATCCCTCTGGGCAACCATGCACTGTCAATGTCAGTCCACTAAAAGTGGCTCAGATTGTTATTCTAAGTGTTTGGCAACATTATGGAAACGATCTTTACAGAGAAGGACCCATTTTTTAAGACTAAGATCCTTTTTGTGTAACCAGAAGCAGCTGTGTTATTACTCTTGCCAAACCCACCAGACTCATTTTCCAAAATTGTAATTATAACTTTAACATTGTCTTCGTCATCCTCATTCAAACTCAACAGAAACAAAATAAAAATGTCTTGGCTCGTCTTTCTGCTGCCCCAAAAATGACCGACTCTGGTTTGGTTGAAATAAACCCTTATCCCTCCATGGTACGGTTTTGCCTTTTTTGGCCTCTTTCACCCAAACAATACATCCTCAGTTAGAGACAGGACCCTCAGGAAACAAACAGCAGTGGAGGTCACGTTGAATCCCTTTTTTGTAGCCTTTCTCACGCGGTTCGCCTCTATCATCTCCCTCCACAAAAAATGTCATTTGATCTGATTGGTTGAAGTTAGTCGGTGCTAGACACGATTGACAGATGGTTCATCCAATCTTCCAAACTCTCTATGGATGACTTTGCAGATGGTTACATGTAACGATCCATCTTGCATGTCAGTGTGGGGAGAAACGGCATGTAGATCCAGAATATTTTCACTTCTAATGCTGTGAATCAAGGGTTTATTTTGACAAAGTCAGAGTTGGTGATTGTTGGAACAGTGGAAAGATTAGCAAAGACAAGTTTGAATGAAGATGACAATGACGATCTGAGCCTATCAGGAGCAAAAATTCTTAAATCCTGCATTTCCAATATTTCAACAACCAATCTAAAGATAGAACAGTCATGAAAAATAAGACAATGGGTTCAAATATAGACATAATATATACTGTATATATTGCTATCATTGTTGTATGGCCTGGCTCAGATTTTTTAAAAAGTGGCTTACGGGACACTTCTGCGAAGTGAAATTAGATGATATCGCATAGACTTGCGTACTCTCTGACGCCTGATCATCGAAGGCATTTCTGACAGCATCAGCATCGGAACAACTCTTGTTCTAATGTGAAGAAAATGGCACACAGGTTCAAATCTCTCCTTGGATACTTTTCCTCTGAAGACAAAAAAGTTCAAAACTCTGAAAGGACACCTTGCAGGGCTGTATTAAAAATGTATTAACACCACTGAATTGATGATGCACACATTTGTAAAAAAGATGTTAGGGAAGGACTGGGCAATTAAAAGCCTTCCTCAGCCAATTAGATATAAGCTCAGTTAATAGCAGGTATTCAGATGCACACCGGGCTCCATAGTGCAATAATTAGGCCACATTCATTGTAAGTGTTGTTCTGTTGATCTTCAGACAAACCGCACACATGACTTAGAGCTCATCTTCAAACCAAAGCAGACCCGGTTTCCCCCCAGTTTTCCTTATGACTACCTGATGTTCAACCAGTGATGTTTTATTTTCTTCCTTTCATAGCAGAATCCTCGAGTCTTAAATTGGGCCCCGAGGATGCCTGTAGATCGATAGGCTCACTGCAGGTGCACGCCGACAGGAACAACAAGAGAAGGCATTTTCCCTCTCCTTTCATCGGAATAAAACAAGCTTGATTAGGAGCGATGAGTGGAGGGAAGTGTGCGAGTTTCTGTCCACCAGCAGTTCCAGCGTTGCATTTGTTCCTGCAACCTGTGTTCATTAGCCAGGCGCGGTATTGACCATGTTGTACAGCAAAACGGAGATCAAGCTGGGTTACAACAGGGATGCCTGAATTCCTGAAAACAAACTGTTATTGATTTGTGAAAGTAAGTTGAATAAGCAGAGTACAAGAGGCTGCTTTGAAGGCCCAACCCCATGTCAGAATGCACCTCCACCTCTGCTACCATTTTACTGCACGTTGCTGCGAACGCCGGCTGCCCTTATTGACCATTTGGAGTTTTCATGCATAGGTGGAGTCCACTTTAGCACTGAGTGTGACAGGGTGCAGTAGAGTCTGTGTGAAACTAAAAAATTATGGATGAAAGCCTCGGATCCAGCAATACTGACTTATACTTTTTTTTTTTACAAGACAGATAGGCAGACGGATACACTGTAAAACAAACAAACAAGGCTGATACACAGAAGGATACACTGTAAAACTAACCAAATAACTAACTAAATAAAAAGAACTATTTATTTTAACTGAGAAAGACTTGTGTCTGGGCTACCTTGAAATGGTAAGTTGACTAAACTTGAAAAGACAAGTTGTGGTAATTTTGAAATGATTCAGAACAAATAAACAAAATAAACCTCAAGAAAACATGTTCAAAAAGATTAAGTTGTTCCAGTTCAGTCACACTGAGGAACATCACAAAAAAATTTATTTGCTTTTACATTTTTTTTTATTTGAAAAGGGTTCTTAACAGAGCCCTTGATCTTTGAAAAAACCCATGATGAACACTTTATTCTGGGTAGAACCTCGGCCCTTTTGGAACCCTTATATTATGAGAATTAGCAACCATAACTTGTAACTTATCTCAAAGTGTCGTAGAGACAAACAAGTTTTCATCGTATGCTTTTTAAAAAACAATTTAAAAAGAAAGATCTCAGGAGAGATTTAAATAATGCGTGCTGGGAACTCTGCTAATATGCTGATCATGTCTCTTAAAAAACTTAATTTAATGATTTGGTTGAACTTTGAAAAGCACATTCATACAACTCATCATTTCAAG
>JAJHUR010135820.1:66476-126057 GCA_027495735.1 Lutjanus campechanus | reverse complement strand
TGTATTATTATTATCAGGGAAAAAATCTATTCTCCTAAGTATTGTGATTTTTTTTGGTAACAATTTTAGAAACAGTTTTTAGAATTCTTGAATCAATTTTATGTGCTAAATAAGTATTGTTTAGTCTGTTAGCTTGATGCTAACATATAATGGGAATTACATAACGTGCTAACTGAATTTAGCATTGTGATTGCGGTAAAATTATCAAAACAAACTGATCTATTTTACATGCTTGACATAAAAGCACATGTTAACAATTAACAACAGTTAACTGTGAAATCGACATCAATTAGTTTGTTTCCATTGAGGAAATATATGCCTGAAAGTATGAGCACACATCGTTTTATGTTAAATAATTAACATAAAACAATGCATGCTCATACATTTTTAGTGAAAAAACGAACCCAACAAGTCACCTGATTTCATGTGCCAAGTAAAAGATAGATGTAGTAGCATTTATGGCTGAACAATATGCCAAAAAATAAGATAAAATAAGATTATTCAGAATCAGGAGAAAAGGTTTTGACCTTTGGTCTTTTTCAACTCAGATATCGTTTCATGGCCATGGACCGACTGGGCAGTGACCTTCAGAAGGTCTGTGACCGCAACGGAGGTCGACTGAAGAAGGACACTGTGCTCCAGCTTGGTCAAGGACTGGTGAGATCATGTTGTTGGGGGAAAAAAAGCAGATTCTGTCTTTTTATGTTCAGTGGTTATTGTTTAAATGAGCTGGATTGAAAATAGAATAAGACAGAGTCAAAGGCCACTTTGACAGATGATGACACCTCTTCATCTTCCGATTAACACAACATGACACCTCTGACATTGTGTGAAATTGACATTCTTATTTTTGTGTGTACATGCTGTGTTTTTGCCCTGTGGCAGGTGTCTGTTCTGGAGTATATTCATGAGAACGAGTATGTCCATGCAGACATTAAAGCTGCCAACCTCATGCTGGGTTACACAGATCCTGAACGGGTTAGTTCACTCTAGTCCTCCACTAATTATCCTGCTTCTGTTAGATTAATAACACAAATGGTCAGATATCCATTTTAATGAGGATTATGTCTCTAAGAGGACAAGATAAAGTCACTTTATTTGTTTTGTGTGTGTCTTACTGTGTGCTGTAGGTCTACCTTGCAGATTATGGGCTGTCCTACAGATACTGTCCTGATGGAGTCCACAAAGAATACAAGGAAAACCCCAAGAAAGGCCACAATGGAACCATCGAGTACACAAGCCTTGATGCCCACAAAGGACTCGGTAAGACTCGGTGGATGGTCAGTTGATTTGAATACCATGTGTAGCAACGTAGTTGATCAACACAAATGATCACTGCAACAATATAAAGATTGATGACGCAACAGCTCCTTGAAAGTGAAGCCAAAACATCTTGATCGCCCCCTTGAGGCTGGCTGCAGTATAGGCCATAAACCCGCCTCCTCCATATTAGCCATGTAAGTACACGTCAAATAAATCTTTCCCCAAAATACTTCTTTTCATTTTAGGTAGTTCTTATCTGCCCTTAACCTTGTCCACGTACTCTGTTTCATATGAAAATAACTCACACAGCAGAAGACAAAAACACTTCAAGTTCAATCAGTAATTTTAAACATGAGCAGCTCATTTATAAATCCACAAATCAAAACAACCTGTCAAGACAAAAGTGAGAGTTGCTTGATTGAGAGTGTGTGTGATTTACGTACAGAAAGAGCCGAGAGTGTGAAGACAACAAAGCAGAAGCGCTGCTGGGTCTTTCTGTTGGTCACATACGGAGGAGACTTGCATTTTTGATTTTGTTTGTTTCAGTCATGCAGCGAGCCTTTCAAAACAATATTCACAGGTCATATTTATATCGAAAGACTCATTTAGAACTGCAACAATTAGTCGACTGAAAGAAAATTGGTCGCCAACTATTTTTCTCATCAATTTAGGGCTGCAGCTAACGTTTGTTGTCATTATCGATTAAATTTTTGATTATTTTTTCAACTAATCGATTAGTTGTTTGGTCCATAAAATGTCAGAAAATGGTGATGATGTTGATCAGTGTTTCCCAAAGGCCGAGGTGATGTTTTTCAAATGTCTTGTTTTGTCCACAACCAGAAGATTTACTGTTGTAGCGGAGTAAACAAACAAGAAATTATTCACATTTCACAAACTGGAATCAGAGAATTTTGACATCTTTTAATAAAAAAAATGTATTAAAAAAGGAGTCAAAATGATAAATTGATGATCAGAATAGTTGCAATTAGTGGCAATTAATTCCATATTAAATTAATAATCAGTTAGTTGTTGCAGCTCTAAATCTATTAACAGTTTCAGTCATTTTTCAAGCAACAATTTCAAACATTTGCTGGTTCCAGCTTGTTAAATGTGAGCATTTGCAGCTTTTCTTTGCTATTTATGACAATAAATAAAGAGTCGTTGGGTTTTGGACTGCTGGTTGGGCTTAAGAAACATTTTTTCAAAATTTTGTTACATTTTATAGCCTAAACAATTAGCAAACATTAACACTGAATATCGTGCAAATTAATCAACAATGAAAATACTCGTTCGATTCAGCCTCGGTCCTTGTTCAATGCAAAAATGTATTCTGAAGTTCAGCCAAAGTAAAGGGAATTTTAGATTTTTAAGAGAATTTACTCATGAGATTTTAATAAATCTTTATCATTTATTGTGGCAAAAATGACAGGTATTCACAATTTCCATTATTCAGGTATTTTTTGTACAGTATCTATATCAACCCTACTTTAAGCTCTGGCCTTTTTGTTTGCAGTCTTTGTTTGTCAATACATGTAAAATAGTCTCTCCGCGCTGCCACCCTCTGCCTCCCTCGGCTGATATTGGGAACACATTAACTGGCAAATTGCCTACATGCTCCCTCTCTTCATTGACCATCGATTCTCCATCCGCGGCCCCTGCTGAATTCCCCGGTACCGTCTCTGTTTAACAATTCCCTAATTAGCTGAAGTCATAACCTGCATCGTGTATTCATCCCCCATTAATTAAGGGCTTTGATGTTTGGTTAGAGCGAGGCCCGAGCCACAGATAACCTCTGTGAGCTCCACGCCGACCAACTCCACTACCCTCCAGTTCGATATTGTGAGTTAGCATGGCTCAGACTGCCTAATCGCTACGGGTAGTGTTTCTATCAACACAATCAATAAGTAAAAGAGGGGCAGAAAATGTCCTGTCAGCAATAACCATCAAATGGAAGTCATGTCGATTTTAATATGATTTTGAACAGCGGAAGAAAGGTGAGCTGTAAAAATTGTGATGCACCTTTTTGCTGTCCTACATTAAAGATGTAAAAGGAAGCATTTATTTCCACCAAGTGCTCTTACTGGAGCTACAAGAGTGCTGCGGGCCCGGCAGAGATAATCATTGTTTAAACACAGATCCATGCCTGTATTACACCAGGCATTCAAAGAACTGAAGAAGTCTCCACCTGTGGGAAGAAAACATATATATTGTCATCTTTAACACTTGTTTCAAAACAGACAAGTGTTGGAGCATTTTCCACTGTGCGTGGAGATTATGACTGAGGTTGGACCCGTATCTGCCCTCCTCTGACCTGGTGGCACCAATCCCTGCTAAGATGTTGACAGGTTGCCATGGTGAGGTTTGGTGAACGCAGCTGCCGACTGGCAGGCCTTTGAACCTCGAGCTAAACGGTGTAATTACCGGCATTCAGTGGGCGTCCAGCGGACAGAAGACCGTCTCCGAACGACAAGACTGTGAAGCAGAAGGGTTAAGAGTGTGACACTGCAGCATGCTTTAGGGAATCTGAATAACAATAGGAGATAATTAACAACAACACCATCGCCGCCTCACCTCCCTGTCTAAAGCATGTAGAGGACATGTGAGTGGTGTGTGTGTTCATGTTGCTGCTCTGTATTTATGCATTGTGCATGTGTGTGTTTTTCAAGCATGCCCAGCCTCCCTTTGAGAGCTGTTTAAGTGTGTATGCGCACGCACACGCATATCTCTCTGCACTGTCCTGTGTCATTTCTCATATGAGGGCAAAACGCATTAAATACAGAAGAGCAGACACACAAAACACTATTATGAGCTTCGATAACGCGCCCAGAGCACGTACAGAGGGCAGCAACGCTTAATGTAGTTGTTGATCTTTTTAATTGTTAATCTATTATGGTGCACTGGGAGTTGCAACACTTTTTCCAGTGTCAGTATCACATGTATTTTTCATCTTTATTCTCCTTCAACAGGCTCTCAGTAGCAATGAAGTGTAATTATTTACAACAATAGGAAGCCGCACTGTGATGCTGACTTACTGCATACTTTACACCCACAAGGGCAAACAGACCTAACTCTTAATATCAGAGCTGTTGAGATGTAGTGTAACAGATGATGACAGTTTCATATTTGGAGCGAACAGATAGTTTACACTTTAAGCATTTTTCGCTGTGGGTTTGTGCAGACCTGTTTCCTTAAAAGTATGGCCATGAAAGAGATCAATCAAGTCAGTTTTACTTCTGGTGTTACAGTCTGTGCAACACCAAAAACCTTCTGTTCTAATGCCGGAATCAGACTAGACTATAATCAAGTTTTTTGAAATGATCACAAAGTATATTAGTAACACGAGGCTATCATAAGTTAATATATTGTCAGACTACATGTTGGACCCCAACCAATCATAGATTGATGCCTTTCAGGACTTGCATGACATGTAGAGATGTTTGGTAAGGTCACAGGGACCGACTTCACTGTTACACCGACAGCACCGACAACTCAAGCTGCAAGAATGAACCGATTATGACTCGATTATTAAATTAATCGCCAACTATTTTGATAACCAATTAATATGTAATTTTAAGGGGAAAAAAGGTCAAAATTCTCTGATTGAAGCTTCCTGAATGTAATTATTTTCTGGTTTCTTTATTCTTTTATGACAGTAAACTGAATATTTTTGGTGTTTGGGCAAAAGATGGCTAGATACCAGTTTTCCATCTCCGATATCTGCCAATACTAACACCAGTCTGATACCGTCTTTCTCCCTCTATAATACATTTACCAGCATGCACTTTGCTTCACCTCACCATCTAAAAAACATCTTGCTCAAACTGGTGAACAAATGAAGCAAGAAAGACATAGCCCGCAATATTTTATTCAGACTTTTCCACACTTCAGCTTTTTTTGTAGCAGCATCACTGAAATAGCGATACTGAAATTGGATTGGTTTGGCTCTTTATATACAGATGACACATTTCAAACACATCCTTTAAATTAAGAAATCTCTCTCTCATATCCTCAGAGTTGTGTTACTGTAGAGTTTCTGATGCCATCATGTCCGGACATTAGCTAACATCACTCCTCATCCTTTATAGGCCCTTCCTATAAAGTCGGTGTCAACATCCAATCTTTAACCACCTCTTCCATTCTGATCATGCTCATTGATCGTTTAGCCTCCCTGCTGGGTCCAAACAGTTTAGTGTTCCTGAGTTTCTTTTTTATTCAGGGACAACACTCAACATTTATTTCCTTGAAGTGGTTTCTGGTCATCTTTTGCACTCTCCTCATCAACACATCTCTTCGTCTTGATATTCTGTACCTAGCTTAAAAAGGTGTTACAAAGCATTACTTGTATTCATGAACTACATATTTGTTAAGGTGTAATCAGATTACTGCCCAGTGCCCACCCTTTCGATGTAATCTGGTCCTGTGTGGCAGTGACCATGCTTCCTGTTTAGAGCAGCCTGTTGGCTGGGGAGGATCAATGCCGGCCGTGGCTCAGGGAGGAGATTTCTCCCCTCTGATGGAGCCAGTCGATAGGTAATTTCTCCAGAGATGTGTGACGGCCGTTACAGTATTGAGTTGCTAAAACTCCCCGGGCTCGACCCTTCTGGATGGACTGGTCGACAAGTATTGATAGACCTCACACATTAATGTAGACCCATGCAATCACGCACGCTCACTATAAGATGCAAACACACTCTAGACTTGCTCTTAAAGAAGTCTTAGTTGTTTTCATGTCTTCAAATACTAAATTCTTGAGTAAATTCTCTTGGTTTACTTGGCCTTCTGATCAAATCCTTAAAGTGCTGAAGTGTTTTCACTTATGATGCGTAGGAAGCTTTTTTGTACATTCAGAAGACATTGAAAGTGCAGATGCATGGCTGTTTACAATACTCTTAATAATTAAAAACCAATGTGTGAGGCATATTTTGAACCCTGAAGTTCTTCAGAGTGCTGTTAAGCACTTTGTCCACAGGTGATGCCTTTGAATTGTGCCCTTCAGCAGACATATCATTCTTTATAGATGAATGAAGAATTTGTTGCCGCTTTGTTCACATTAATTGCACATAAAGAGAAAAACAACCGATAGTGCAGTGATACAAACCAAAGTCTGACAAATAGTGGATGTAAAAAAAGAAAACATTTAAAAGACTTTAGTGTTGCACTCCTACAATGTTGTTGGCTTGACAATGCACAGTTTGTAAAAGAAAAAGATCAAAATTTCCTGCAGCAGAACCAGAGATATCATCTTTTACTTACTTTTATTACCAACCATGCAGCTTGACTACTGACAGTTTGGGCTAAGCTCCCAGGAAGTGACCCGGCTTTGAAGCAAATTTGACATCGTGGTCAGGCTGTATAATGACAACGTCATGTGATGCACAGCGACCCAAAAATACCTTTCCCCATAAGCTTACATTGGGAATGAAGCGGCTTTAAAATGATGGCTACATTTTTTTGAGAATCACAACCGCAGCCATCCATCCATTGATGCATTTGGTCCAATAATATTTGGAGAGTCTTGAAGAGCTGCATGATTAAAATCTCTGATAGGCTTCGTCTATTGGACGCACGATATGGAAGCATATGCAGAAGATAATGATAATTTTATAATCATTAATAATTTTTTAACAAAAGTTGACTTCATGCACCTCTGAGCAGATTTCACAGGAAGGAACTGAGAACTGCATCATGGTTCAGGCAGAGATTCGGCTACATCATGCTAGTAGCAGCTAATGTAGCCTCAAGCCTCTGGCTCAAGCAGAGATTCAGAGCGGGCAACAGAGGTTTGGTAAGCTCACTTCTTTCTGTCCCCACACCACTAGATTTCTTTCATTTTCAAACATCGTCTCATAGTCTTCAGTCCCAACTGACACTGACTCATGTGGCATCACTTGAGGCAATTTGTCACACTTCACACAGCTTTAAAATGCTTTAAAACAACATTTTCTCACATATTTAGGAGTAGGGCTGCACAATTAATTGCAATATTATTGAAATAGCAGCATGGCCAAACAAGTTTTGTTTTGTTTGTTTGTTTGTTTGTTTTTTAAAGGAAAAATGTGTGAGAAAACAGCATTATAATGAAGTATTGTTCCACTGCAGAGATGCCCTGGCTTAAAAATCTTTTTCTAAAGATTGTTTGGTAAAGACCTGGACAAATGTCACATCATCATTTTAATAGTTTTTGTTTGTCAGTAAAAATGAAAACTGTAATGCAAAAATGATGATTCCCGCTAATCATATCACATATCGCAATTTAAGTAATCACATCACTTTTTTACTATATCATGCAGCCTTATTTAGTAGTACAATCCCCAAAATCTGTGAATAGACTCTGTGTAAAATCGATACTATACAACACCAGAAATTTCATGGTCAAAAATAATGGTAACATGTATTTCAGAATATTTTAGTATAAAAAGGATAATACGCACCTTAAATGAATCGATGTCTGTCTTTGAGGTGCTTCGCAAAGTTGGAAGTATTTCCTCTTTTCATCTGAAAAGTTTGATCGCACCGTTTGCATACTTATTTGTGCGAACTTCTTATTAATCCCTGATGATCTGCCTTGAACACAAAGTACTTCCATACACAACTCTGTTTATTGTTTTTCTTTACAATGAGTCAAGGCAGAGCTGTCGCTGTAGAGCCTTATTGATACATAATCAGATGGGAATTGTAGTGTTCTTTGTATTTTTTAAGTTTAGACATAAAATGGCTCCAGGTTTTGACTGTTGAAGCAGACTGTCGGTGTGTATTATGCACATACACATATTTAAAAGGGGTCAACAGTGCACCTTTGTTGAGTTCTGTAAAGTGGTAGTGATTTGGCCTGAGACATTTCTATGTTTTACAAGCAGACAGTGTCTACAGTGAGAAAGAAAGGGATACATTTCTTATCTGTGTCTGGATCATGTCAAAGGCCACAGGTATCTGGTTTCATGAAATAGGAAATTACATGAAGAAAAGGAAAAAAAAAACCGTCAGAGTCCTCCAGAGAGCTTTTTGTCTTAGCGAGAGGGGAACCAGACCCAGCCTGGAACACAAACTGAACCCCCCCATGATCATCTTCATCATCATGTTCTGCAGTGTGTAATCTCACTGTCATCATGTCTCAGATGAATCTGAACAGACTCTAAATCCAAAGCAACTGTCTGCTTTTAGGATAAGTTCTCGTCTCCATTTTGCCAGGTGAAACTCATACGACCCATTGACAGCTGACAGTGTGAGTTAGTTTCTGTGCTGTAGGGTTTTTGATTCTTCTTTGTGAATCACAGATCTGCTGTAACTTGACAATTGTGCAAATGGCACTTGTGTCCAGCCTTGACTGCTCTGGCTGAAGACCTATTATACTATACGGCGATTTTTTTGTGAAACTGCTTCTGACTCTTCTGACTTTTGTACTGCTGCCTTCTAAAAAATGTTCTAGTCTTTGTGGAATCAGTCTATTCATCTGAATCTGATCTGAATATTAATGGAAGCTGAATATTATATGTGTTCTTTTTTTTCTGACCACTTCATCTGTCTGTCTCTTCACAGCTCCGTCTAGACGTGGTGACCTCCAGATTTTGGGTTTTTGTCTTCTTCACTGGTTATGTGGGTCTCTGCCCTGGGACAATGTTCTCAAGAACCCAGCTCAGGTCCAGGAGGCCAAAGCCAGGTAGGTAGTCACTTGCACTCTTTTCACAGCAGAGACTTAACTTAAAGGAATTGGGATTTATTATCATATAGATTTTTTCCCAGTTATTATGTATAGCCTAATGTCCTGCTGTCACAAGGCAGAACAAAACACCATACAGGTTTGTTAAGGTTCGGGTTATGGATCGCTCTCTATGAGCTGTTCTTCCACAATCCTCCACTGTGTTCTACAGTATAACAAACATTACCTGGTTGTCCATTACTTTAGAACTTCTTTAAATTATTAACGACAGATAGAGGTATGCAGAGTTACGTGGTAGCCACTTGCAGGAGATTTATATTTCCCTTTCATTTTCTCTAGATAATTATTGTATGTCTAAGGTATTCCTTTAATCTAAATAAATCCTACTATACACTAAAAGCTTGCCAAATATCTGCTGGGAAACTAAAAAGTAAATCCACTGGGTGAACAAAATATCCAAGATTTATACAGTCTAATACTGGTCGTGTAATAAAATACTCTGTGAAGCTTATAACTTTCAATTTGAGAGATTATAGGAGAGATGTTGATTTGAATCAGTGTCCACTTGAGTATTAGTACTAGAGCTGCAATATTCTAATATTTACAATAAATAAATGTCTGTCAGTGTTTTAACCTGTCTCATAGGACAGTTTGGGTTCAGCTTGTTCTCCTGCTGTGTTCTCCCCACTCTGTTCTCTACCCCTGAACTCCATCTCTCATGATGTTTGTGTCCTCACTTCCTCACTGTTTTATCTTCCTTTTCCTCCTTTATCAGACTGATGGATAATCTGCCAGAGTCAGTCCAGCAGCTGTCAGTGAGCGGAGCCAGCACAGGTAAGCCACGTCCGCAGGGCGTCCTCAGGTTACAGGGCAGGATCATTTACTCCTCTTGGGTTTAACTGAGAATTTGGAAACATGATGACAAGCCTGTGGAGGAGAGGGGGAGAATCTCTCTGTCTAATCTTCTGCTCTTTTCATGGAGATCCAGAGTAAAAGCCAGAGCCAAGTCTAATGTAGATACTGGGCTGACATGCGCAGGGCGTATGGGTAATAGCAGCTGTACACCAATATTCCTTTATGCATAGGCAGAATAGTTTTCCAGTATAAAGGACACATGGGAACACTTTGGAAAACTGTTGTCAGTAAACACAGTTTGTTGCTGCATCTACAAATGCAAGTTAAGACTCTATCATGCAAAGAGAAAGACATAATGATATATTATATCAACAACATCCAGAAATGGACTGACGCAAAGTGGAAAAGTGAGCTGTGGTCTGATGAGTCCACATTTCAGATTGTTTTCACAGATCGTGGATGTCGTGTCCTCCGGGCTAAAGAGGAAAAAGACCATCCAGATTGTTACCAGTGCTAACTTTAAAAGACAGCAGCTGTGATGGTATGGAGGTGTGTTAGTGCCCATGGCATCATGGGTAACTGTCACATCTGTGAAGGCCCCATTAGGAGCGACATATGCTGCCATCCAGATGACGTCTTTTTCAGAGACGTCTCTGCTTATTTCAACAAGACAAAGCCATGACAGATTGTGGACGTGCTCCAAAAGCGATTAGGCATAAAATATAAAACCGGTTTTGTTTCAGTCTTAAGTGTCGTTTTGGTATCGAGTATCATGATACTAAACTTGGTTTTAAAGTCAAAATTTTGGTTTCGTGAAGTGAACAGAACATTTAAAATGAATGATCATCTGTAGAAACGAGGCTAAACAACCGCTCAGACTACACACAGATCAAATCCTCGTCCTGCCACAGAGCCGAAGCTTTCCAGCCAGAATAAAACTCTCCATCTCTCCCTCAGTTACCTGAAGCTCCTGAATAACTTTGTACCAATTAAACAGCTGTCCCATTGACATGCCTTTCAAAGTTTGTCGTGTTTTATCTCTCCTCTTTATAAGGAGAGGTCACACCTGTGTGAGGGCTTAGTGTGTGATGTATGGTTGGGACCGGGTGCTCCTTTGCTGACAAGGCCCGGCTGCCCGCCTCAGATAAGAGCCGGGGTATGCATCAACTGTGTATGTGTGTCTATGAGATACAAGTTCTACCGCAGTATGTGTCATACACGTCGTCTGGCCAGTGTGTGATGCATCGCGGCTGACTGTGTATGACACTTCCACACACACACAATGCATATCCATAGCTGTGCGCATGCCTAATCTACTGTCTGCGGGGAGATGCATTGCCAGGCAGAGTATTATCTGGACTGTGAGACCTTCAGGTTCATCCTGCCTCTGCTGCTGCATGACTCAAGTCTCCCAGAAATTCATACTGAGGATGCAGCACTGCTGAAGCTCCTGCCTGTCTAAAATAGTGTGTCTCAGTTAGTAAAATCAAACCAATGTGTGATAATGAAGCGTGATGAAGCATTTTATCCAACTGTCTGATTGATCTGGTTTGATTTGTTATTTTCTACAAACATTCTGCCTTAAATCTTGGACTTTGTTGTTTGACGTTCGCTCTGTTCCTATCCTCAGACGAGGTGGCCACATTCCTCCTTTATGTGAAGACTCTGAGCTACCAAGATAAGCCAGACTACGATCGTCTCAGAGCGGTGCTGGCCAGCGCTGTCACAGGAAGACTCGACTTGTCCATGCCTCAAGGACCTGCAGGGGCGTCGACCACCAAAGCACAAGATCCCCCCGCCAGGGAGAAGGTGAGAACAGGGCGAGGTCAGGGGCCCGGTGTTGGCATCCAACTTTTCAAACACTGTAGAGACCTCTGTCCGCAGTGAAACGCTTGTTCCATACAGGCTAAAACCATAGTTGTCTGTATGTAGTCTGTTTAGCTTAGTTTGCCACATATTTTACAATCTGACAAATCTTCAAAGTTATCAGTTCTTTTAACGCGGCTACAGTTCATCCAAAAATGAAAATTCAGTCCTTCATCTACTCACCCTCATACCGATTGAGGGTCAGGTTTGTTTTATTGTTTTCCTGTGAAACTCCAGCAGTGTTTTGTGAACTAAAAAACATAAACCTGAGTTTCACTTTTAATGACTGAATTTTCATTTTTGGATGAACTATCCCTTTAATATCGAACCAGTTTGAAAATGTGTACATTTTTTACACCGGCCAAACCCGAGTATTTCTTTTTTTCTGTCCCTGTTCACTGTCGCACTGTAACTGATCCAAGAATCAATAATATTTATATATTCTATATTTATATAATTTATAACCTTTATATATATATATATATATATATATATATATGTTTACAATGTTTGTGGAGCGCACAATAGATTATAAAGTAAAATAATCACCAATGATCCTAGTGTGTAATGTACATCTTGTATTATATAGGAACAATCTATTAATGGTAAAGTGCTTTAGGCTCTATATGTGCTCTTGCTACAGAAAGTCTGATCAGTTATTAATTGTTTGAATGATTTGATTTAAAACACGAATGCAGTCAGTCAGAGGGGAATATTTGACATGAAACATTTTTGCATTCAGTGAACATTCAACAACTTGAGCGTTGGTCACAAAGATTCACGCTTCCTCTGTTCAGTCTCTTAACCTCAGAGTGGAGAAACGTGTCGGCAGTGAAGGGTTAACCTGCCCCCGACACCTCACCCCCCCCTCCCTCAAATGAGCGTGTCAACCAGGGGTGGGCAGGTCTAAACGCTGGAGGAGGACTGCGATTCTCCTCAAATTCACCAGAATCACTTCTTGACCCCTCGGGCCCAGCGAGCGCCCTCTCAATGGCCCAATTTGAAGAAGTTGATGACACACACTTTGCACAGCGCAGGGTGTCTCCAATTATGCCGCTGATTTCCTCTCCTCTCCTTGTGTCATTTAATTTCCATGCTAAAGTGCTGGCCAGTTTGATAAACAGAAGTGGCCATTTACCGGCGGTTTAGCGAGGAGAGTAAATGTCGGCCGAGATAAAGGCCATCCAGTGGGCATGTGCACTGACTCATTTGCCACTAGTGTTGTATAAATATATGATTATTTTATGGATGATTATAGTTATGTAGTGAGGTGAACTTTTATTCAAGAGAAACTTGTCAAACATAGTTTAAAAAACCTACATTTTAGTGTCATATGAATGATGTTGCTGTACGAAAGCAGCCACATTTTCTTATTTAAAACTAATGTAGCAGCACCTAATACAGCTGCACAATGTAAGAATGAAAGTGAGCGTTCAGTGGTCAAAGCTGAGAGAAAACTAAGCTCTGACAGCAGTAAATAATCCAAGCATCGTCTCAACAGAAGGCAGGACGACCCAGAGGGGCGCCCAAACCCAAAGCTGTACCCATGGAGGTGGACGACGAACCAGAAGAGAAGATTAAACCAGTGAAACCAGTGCCGGGTCGCCACATAAGAGGACCACCCCACAATAAACGTCAGGCACAACAGGTAAGATCTGAAACATTACAAACCCTCAACACAAAACACATTCTCCACACTTAACAAAAAAGGGATTACATTTAAAAAAAATAAAATATAGTACATAAGTTGTAGTAAAATAAGTAGCATATTTAGTAGGAGTAATCAGGAATAATCAAGAGATAATAGCTTATCAAGCACAAAATGTACTTCAAGCAGTCCTTCCAGGATTTCGCAAGCAAAGTGCCTGATTTTACAGCAGCATTACAACTTCCTGGAGGGACTGTTCAAGGTCTCAGTCCATGCCAAAGGCCTCGGCCCCATCATCTCTGATATGATTCAGAAAGGCGTCCCAAATAAAAGGGATAAGTTCTAGAGTACTTTGGATCCAGTGTGAAACTGTAGGGTCTAAAATCCGCTGAAGAACTCACCTTCTCGCACTAAAAAATAAGCACCTTCATTAAAGAAGGTTCAGTGCTGCCGATTCTAGCCCAAGAATACACAGAAGGATTAGTCAAAAAGGACATGGAACCTTATGGAGTTTTATACATATTACAGTATTTTGAAAGCAAATCAAATTAAACTTGTTGTGTCCCTCAGCAGCAGCTGAGACTTCTAGAAGTCAAACTTTATTTCCTGTGTCAAGAGTTAATGTCCGATAAATGTTCATCAGCTTTTCTTAAACCACAAGGAAAAGATCCTTGATGAAGTTGGCAGTGTCTCATATCTGTTCTCTTAACTTCTTCAGTTAGACATTCCTGCATATGATGTGGGAACGCACCTCATGTGAAAAGTTTTGGGAGCAGAATGAACTGAAGGTATCTGTTCACAGCTGTGTGCCAGCTGGTGCAGGGTAAACCACAAAAAAAAAAAAGTTCCAGCACACGAGGATAGATGGTAGAAAAGATTACAAGCTCAGATTTGCTCTGGTTTGACAAGTGACTTTAGAAAAGTACAAATTACTCCACACTCCTGCTCTGTTCTGCTCAGTGGTCACGGCCATGTTTCCTTCTCACCGATGAACGATCTTATTGGTTAGAAGAAAAAAAAAGGCTTGTAGGTCAAACCTTTAGTTCAAATTGTAGGTCTACACAGTAGTACATAATGTAATACTAATTAAATAAGAGTAAAATTACTCTTGAAAAATAGTCAAAAGTACAAAAGAATAATAATACCAAATGCAGTATTGTGAGTAGTAACTGGTTCCTTCACCCCTGCTTAATACTAAAATACTATATATGTTTTCACAACGTTCCAGGAGGTACTGTGTGGAGACATGTTAAGGACATGATTTATGAGACAAAACAACAAAATCTCATTTATTACACTTTTCATTTAGAAAAAGCCTTTTAATGAGGTCAGGTCACATTCAGACTTGTTCATTGTATGACTTCACTTAATGAAACCAAACATTCCAGTCAAACATATTTATAAATCTGCTCTCTTTTGCTGTTTGCTTAGAGGGAAGATGACGTCTTGCCTCGTGCCAGCAGATCACTGAGGCCGAGGCCTGTGGTGACCTATGAGGAATACGACAGTCCAGAGGAAGAGGAGGAGGAGGAGGACAGACCCAGACCCATCCCTGCATGCTATTTGAGAGGCCCTCCAATAAGCCCCAGAGCTCAGTCTAAACAGGTGTGAAGCCAAGATACTAGAGCAGCCAGGCTCCTTATGTGTAACTGTGTTAAACTGTATTGTTGTTTGTTTTAAACCTGTTTTACAAAAGTGGCTTCAAAACAAGTATTTTACTGTCAGTAAGACTTTATAAAGATGTTTTAAACCCTCCAGACTTCTTGTTGTGACTCGCGTTCTCAAGAAGGTTACAAAGAAATACACAAACATTCATATTGTTATCTTTCGCAACATTTTGAAGGGATTATTTGACTTGAAGCTGTATGAAATACTTTTTGATAGTATTACGTAGCTACAATCGATGGCGGTCAGCACACCCCGAGTCTGGAGAAGCAGAGAGGGTCACCAGCACAGAAGCTATGCACTGTACTGCTGTACGGGGTCAGCAACAAAACATGTTGTAGCCACTTAAAAAAAGGTTCATCAGTTTAAAGTCATACTCCACTTTGTGAGAATAAGCCATTCAGTATGTACTCACCACTATGCTGATGTGATGATGGGTGAAGGTCTTCAGTTCACAAAACAATCCTGGAGTTTTAGGAGAAACAGGGTAGCAGCCTCATCCAGTACAATGGCAGAGATCAGTGACTACGGATAAAACGTTAAAAAAAGAACACAAAACAAACACAAAATGTCTCCATCCTGCTTGTGTGGTGTAATCCAAGTGTCCACAAGCCGCGATTAATTTGCGGTTGATTTTTAATGTCGCGGCTCGTGGACACTTGGATTACACCACACAAGCAGGATGGAGACATTTTGTGTTTGTTTTGTGTTCTTTTTTTAACGTTTTATCCGTGGTCACCATTCACTGCATTGTACTGGATGAGGCTGCTACCCTGTTTCTCCTAAAACTCCAGGATTGTTTTGTGAACTGAAGATCTTCACCCATCATCACATCGGCATAGTGGTGAGTACATACTGAGTGGGTTATTCTCACAAAGTGGAGTATTTGTTACAGCTTTATTTTGCCGTCCAAAAACCTTTTCAACTAACCAAACTCCATTGGCAAAATCAGTCATTTTACCTCATGGATTATGGGAGTTGCTGGTTTACAGCTGCCTTGATCTGTTGGTGTGTTTGTGTTATTGTGTGACTTTGGTGAATTCAAACTATCCTTTCAAAACACCAAACTCAGACAATGACACACACACAAAAAAAAAACCTAATAAATCAAGGCAGGGGTCAACCAGCCACTCTTGTGTTGTGTAAGGAAAAATGACTGATTTTGCCTGTGGAGTTTGGTTGGTTTGGAGACAGTGATATTTGGCTTCTATAACGATGGTTTCCCTTCTGAAAAGAGGTGTCTGATGGTAAAGTAAAGTGGTGGAAATATTCTAAATAGTGTTCACACTGATATTAATTTTTTTAAGTGGCTAAGAAACCTTTTGTTGCTGACCCCAGCCAATCATTTCACCTCCATGCTGCTGCTCCTATCTGCTCCTCTTAAAAGGGGACCGTGTTGTGGGCAATACACTGTACAGTACCTCATACAATCCACTTCAAATAATCTGAACTTTATCTTTAAATAATTCACATGTAGCACAGTAGAATTGTTCATATTATTGCCGGTTCTAAAAGAGCAAACGCTTGGATCACCCTCTCTAACAGAAAACTAAATCCAAGTGGATAA
Source organism: Lutjanus campechanus (assembly GCA_027495735.1). NCBI lineage: Eukaryota > Metazoa > Chordata > Actinopteri > Lutjaniformes > Lutjanidae > Lutjanus > Lutjanus campechanus. Next base: position 109,536 of record JAJHUR010135820.1, on the reverse strand, counting down.
CAGACGACCTCGCCGCGACCTCAGAGAGACGGGACGGACGATTGCAACCTCAAAGGAGAAATCATGTACTAACAAACCAAAGACAGGTGGAGTACAGAGACAGGTGGGACAAAAGGCCGCTCCACCCTCACATTGCAGGCTACAACCATCGACAGTGGTGGGACAGTGAGCTGCGTTATGGAAACAGAGACCACTTTGGTGAATGGGAACAGTCTGAACAGGGATCTGGTCCCTCACAGGAGAAGGGACGGCTTCCCTGGATTCTCTTAGTGGGTGTCTTCCTTCTCTTAGGTGCTTTTCTTGGAGCTAGCAAAGGTGCATTTAAGTCCTTCTGAACAAAAAAAAAAAAAAAGTCCTTCTGAGCTGATACCGTCTTTGTAAGCTGTTTCCCAACGTGGAGATGGAGCTGACGGGAACACAAAGCCACTTCTCAGGACTTCTGGGCTGCCATTTTCACAGTAATGGGCTGAAATAGAAGGAGAACCGTCGGTTTATTCTGCTTATTAAATGTTCATTATAGTTAAATGTGGTGTGAAGGATCGCTTTGTGGAAAAATGAAGTGGGCTCTCGTTTCTGACTGGCCTGCAGATGAAGGACTCCCAAACGCACTCAGAATCGTATGCACAAATCAAACTGTCTTTGACTTTGTCTGTATTCACACATATTCAGTATCACATACTTTACTTTTACTCCTTTATCACACAAGGAGTAGCTCCAGTAAAAAACGCCTGAATGCGATATATTGTTGTGAGCCGCCTTTCAGCCAAGAGAAGTCTGATGTATAGAGCCATGCTAATGAAGTATGGTGAATGTCTATTGACTGTACAGTGAAGGCCTTTATGAAGCACTGTGAAGGCGGCTGCCAGTCACACACACACACACACACACACACACACCGTACCTTGCTGCAGTAAGGACACTCTCCAAAAACAATGTTGAAGCTCTGCCTGCTGGAGGGGAGCGCTCGCAGCCACTGAAGAAAAAGGACAGAGGAGGAAAAAGACTACTTCATCAAATCACTACCTTGGATCTGACGTGTCAGTGTCAAGTGATAATAACGCTTGTTTCAATGCACACTTATTACTGCACACTTTAAAGGTATATTCAAGACTATCCGACACTGAAGGATTTTAAGGGCTTTCATGTGGAACTTTTGAATGTCCTCCTGCCACTTTTTCTATCTCTCTTTAAAAAGAGATCTCAGTATTCTTGAATACAGAGTGTAGAAACATCCCCGCTCAGGCAGATGGAGCTCATTTCCTGGGTGTCGTGAAGCTGCAGCAGTCCACCTCAGCGGTCTCTCTCTTTACCTCCAAGTGCTAGTGACACGTATCTCTTTAAGTCTACACTATATTTAGAATATTTTTACCACTTTGCCTTCTGGCAGCTTTTTCTGAAGATAAACTGCCGTCATATAAGCCAAGTATAGCCTCTCTAAACAAGAGCTAATTAATTCATTAGTTTTAAGTAATTTTTTAAAGAAAGAAAGTCAAAATTTCGCTTAAAGATTAACAAAAAAAAATACATTTCTTTACTCCTAAGAGGGTAAACTGAATATCTTTGGGTTGTGAGTAAAACAAGACATTGGAGGACGTCATCTTGAACTGCAGCCCAACACCAACCCAACCAAACTCCATAGGCAAAATCAGTAATTTTACATTGCAGAAGACAGGGGCTGCTGGTCTACTGCGTCGAAGACAATGACACAAAAAAACTAACCAATCATGACAGCTTTAGACCAGCAGCTCCTGTGTTTTGTGAAGCAGAATGACTGTTTTTGCCAAAAGAGGCTGGTGGCTTTTTAGACGGTGATATTTGATTTGGTTTCCTATCAGCAAGGTAAGGGAGTGAAAATATTCTGAATATAGTGTACACTTAAGCTGATTGATTCATTTTATTTTTAGGTATCTTAAATACATTTTGCTGCAGACCATGTCCACAGCAGTAACTTGATTAGCTTCCTACACTGGTTCTCCTGCTGCTTCTCCAAACTGGAGGCGTATCGACTACCATCTACTGTACGTGACACGCTGGCTGTGGACAAGTACCTCATACAACCACATTTCAAATAAAATGAACTATTCCTTTAAACTGGTACGTTCAGACCTTCAATGAGCGGGCTCATTTCAACATTAGTGCAGTGACAAGTTCACTCTTTTTCAACTTTAACATTGATTTATTTTTTTATATCTGCAACATTGATATACACAGAGTTTACAAAAATGTGCATTAAAGACATGAAATTCTTTGTGGTCGTCTGTTTCCAGCATAAACTAATCGATCGCTGGACTAAAATCAGTGTCTGTCAAGTAAGTATTTTGCACAAACCTGTTCAGGTTGTGTTCAGTGATCAAATGAAAGATTATTTAAATGATCTTTTCTCTTCTTATCTGTCAGTATGTTTACATGACAAATAAACTATCAGTGTTCAGTGTTTGTGCTCGTTTTTGTGAGAGAAGAAAAACATCTAGACCATCACACAGCATCGTACAGGTCTCCATATAAACTCTCCCACAGGTAACTAATGATCGATTATGTTGTATGGATCTGGAACAGGGATGCACCAATCAAACGGTTTCTCCCCGGATACAGTCTGATTATTAAATCCAAGATATCAGCTAATAGAAAGTTTTGATCCAAAACGGTGTTTTATTAAAACAACCCTCTGACAAAAGTGTAGAAAATATTTTAGACATTATCAAGAACATGTTTTGTTAACGTTGGCTAACTGAAGGTCACAGCAAAGACTTAATGTGACGCACGTGAAGGAAGAGGAAGATTTAGCATCAACATTAGTTCACTGCAGCAAACGGACAGAACGGAAACTAGATGTAATGTGGATTGGTCAGGTCATCCTTAATTTGGATTCATCAGATTAAATCATAAAAACTTCAGTTTCCAGGGTCTCAAACGTGAACATTTGCTGCTTATGTTTGTTTTTTATAATAAACTTAATATATTCAGGTTTTTACCGTTAAATTGCCAAAACAAGCACTTTATACACATCATCTTGGCTTCTCAAAAATTATTTTGGACATTTGATAAACCAGTTAATCAAGAAAATTAAGACCAGATCAATCACTTACAAAAATGAGTTTCCAAATCCACACATTGCTTTGACTTTCAATTTTACAGTCATGATTCCACTCGATCCTTCAATTTAAACTTTTAAAATTAAAGTCTTGATCTGTAAAGATCAACAGATCATTGCTTCTACACCTGTCACCGTCATTTACGTTTTCAAATTCTTAAAAAAAAAAAGATGTGTATACAGCATAAAGTGTGATCGAACAGCTGTTAAGCTACGCTGTGTTGATGGAGAGAGAAAAATACTTTAATTTAGATCACTGAAACTGAAACCTCTATTTGATCTAGTTTCAATTTAATATTGAAATTGTGACACCCCTATATAAACATAACCATCGTTAAAACACTTATTTTGTCACAGTTTAATAAATAAATATACTGTTCATGACAATTATTTTTTAGATAATACAATAAAATATGACAACTGAAGGGGCAGTGATGTCATCAGCTAACCTGCGTCACAGACTGCAGGTGTGGAGGGAGACCTGAGTATTTGCTTAAAGGAGAAAGTATTTAAGACCTTTCAGTTCCAAAAAGGCTGCAGGGACACTGAGCAGGAGCACAACATTAAGCCTGTAATCCCGAAAAACAAAAGCTCACTGCTCTGAAAATACACTGGAGCTGGAGTTCAGTGACTGTCTGCCAGACTCCGTTACAAACATCTGCTCTTTCTAAAACAATACTAATGATTTCTTATGACTCATTAACAGACACTAACTCATTAAGCAAACATTCATTTGAACTCTAATAAACGTGACATTGGCAAACAGACAGACAGTTATTCTGGCCTGAAATAGAGATTTTTAAGGAGAAGACCATGGTTACAGCGTTGTTTTATGATTTAGTTGATTCTGAGCAATTGTGATTATTTTGACTGATGTTGCAATTGCGATATGATTTCCGGTAATGATAATTTTTAACAATCGAAAAAAGTCACTATGGTGTGATTTTTATTGCAGGAATCTGTACTTAATGATTTTTTTTTTAAGTCTGTAGGATATGATTTGATTAGTACAGTGAATACACTACATATCTCCTTAAACAAAACAGTGTCACTGGTTGCATTATGGGAAATGTAGGATCAAGGGAATTTAAGGTTTGACTCAAACTAAGGACTCTGCTGCTTTGATTTAATAATTAATAATCTTGTGATGCCCTCAACTTTATGTGTGTAATGTAAAGTCAGTGGAATACCCCTTTAACCTATTCACTGAGTGTGTGTGTGTGTGTGTGTGTGTGTGTGTGTGTGTGTGTGTGTGTGTGTGTGTGTCCATACCTCATAGAGACAGGTCTGGTGGAAGGGCTGTCCACAGCGAGGGTCATTACACACCTGATCAGGGATCGCAGCTTCAAGACGATACGAGTAACAGATCCCACACTCGACGCTGAAGCTCTGCACACACACACACACACAGAGAAATATAAATATTCAGCAGTCTTCCTCACATGCTCTGTGGCTACAGACGCTGAAGACTTGGGCAGGGCCTCTGTAACCACTTAGTGTTAAACAACCTCCTAGTTAGAACTCGGCCTCTCTCTGCCTCAGTCCATCATCACACACTCCACACACACTCTCCTCTCTGCTCTCGTTTGCATTTTGGCGTAATGAGAAGCTCCTGTTTTTCTGGGGCTATCCATTAAGAGAGAGGATGGCAGGTAAAAAAAAAAAATCAACATCTGGTCAACTCAACTTTTTTGCACTCCTCTGAATGTTAATGAAGCTGAGGCATTAATCACCGCGGCGACAGCGAATAAACACGACGCCCTTTTAACCCATCCACAGAGAGGGGAGGGGAAAAAGAACGAGTGTTAAAAAAAGAGAGATAAATGGTTTTGCGTGATTAAAGCGATTTGATAGTGCCGAGAATTCTGCCATCTTTGTTATTCTAATGATCTTTTCTGTAAACAACCCAATTAAAGGAGAATTTGTGCCCACCTCATGGAAAAACAAAACACAGAGAGAAAGAAAAAATATGGAAAAATAGGCTATAGCGTATGTCCGCCCCCTTATAACTTGAAGCTCAAACAGACACACAAACAGGAGTATGCATGCATAGACACAAACACACACACACGCAGCTCCTTGAGGTAATCATGATGGGAATGGACATGTTTGAAATGGAAAGGGGGCAACTGTGTGACATACAGATTTTTCGTGGGTGGCAGGTGACGGGAATTCGATCTCCAAAACATCCCGGAGGTTGTGCAAGACGCTGGAGTCCGGGTTCCTGCCAGCAGACCACAGACAGCTCCTTCACACACTAATTAACCACATGCAAATGAGCCTGCGAAGACACTGGGGGATGATTAGGAGACTTTCACCATTGGTATAAAAAAAAAAGAGGTTTAAAAAAAAAAAGAAAAGAAAAGCAGGAGCGTTTGTGCTGCTTCACACTGAACGCTGGTGGAGGGAGGTTTTCCTCAGACATGTCATGCAGGGAGGCTAATGTTACAACCTGTGGTGAAATTAAAATCTGTATTTTATTTTAAAATGAAGTTTAATTGTGTTATTTTTTTAAGCAGTGGTACTGGTATGCATGATTTAACTCATCAGACACTGATAACACAACTGCATATGACGGTGAAACTAGAATTACTGCCTCACTGTTTTGTCTCCAACCAACCAGTCAAGCTGCACTTTAAATCCGTGTCTGTCCAAACTCACTTCATATACAGAATGTAGTGAAAACTTAGAAGGAATTTAATAAAAAAGGTATTAAGTGTATTTTTTTGGCACAATTGAAGTTATCACTATGTGTGATTTCCAGTTGAAACATGCTGTCTTCTCTTAGAGGAAAACAGAGGACTGATAAATGAGAGGAGCCCATTTTTGGGTGAAAACCACTCGAATCTGACTGGTGGGAACTGCAGACTCAGAGGTTTTTGCCAGTTTAAATGCACAAAATAAGAAAACCATATCACCTTGTCATATCTCTTATGATCAATGATCAGCGTTGTTACAAAAGAAAAGAAAAAAGTTAAAGAATCGGGGTCCGTTCAGCCTCCATCAGCATGGACAAACCTGACATATATAACAACCTTACTGAAGCTTCAGGTAATATATTTTGGACAACTATCATTTTTTATATCATGAAGACATTTTATTTTGCTGTTTTGGTACTATTGAACCAAACCCCAATTTAAAAGCAAGCGTTTTTATGGTTGCAACATATTTTTTCACAGTAAAAACTTAAGTTACACCATCAAGTCTCTTTTCTGACTCACTTCGATCTACAGACACATTCGGCATTTACACAGTAACATCATTAACTGACTATTGACGTACAGACCTACTTCCGATTGAAGCATAAAAAGATAGAAGTGGAGGATATGTAAAGGATGATGGACAGTGAGCGGATCAATATGATGAAAAAAAGCTTATTTCACCATAATGACCCGCCCACTCGACATTATCCCACTTATTACACGGCTGCTTACTAGAAAATCAGTCATTTGAAACAAAATCTGGATTTCAGAAAGATGTCATCAATTTTAAAATTATTGCACTTCTTCTGCCAAGTCTTTCAGGATCTATGATCAGAACTGCACCTGCCTTCATTGACCAATCAGATTTAAGTTTTAAACAAAGTCGTATAATAAGTAAAGTCAACAAATCCTTCGAAAGGGAGCAGCTGAATCTGGAGAAAGTTCTCTGGGTTCATCATGACAAGTGACCTCTTTGACATTTGCAGTCATTTGGCACAAAGTTAACATAAATATGATCTTAATGTTGAGTTTTTATTGAATAGTAACTAATGTGCTTGAGACTGAGAACCACAGACATGGTAAGAAAGTCAGAGTACTGAGAGATGAACTATCACATCACTGGTTTTGGTCTTTTCATGGGATCTGTTCTGGTCTGATCTGTTTTTGTAAAGCAGTAATAAAAAAAAACAAAATTGGGCATCATAACAAAATGAATATTAATCAGAAAACAATATTGATACTTACATCATCATGATATGAAAGTTAATAAAGGCTGATGTGTATTATCATCCCGCCCAAAACCCAAGTAAAAGCTCACCACAAGTGCATGTTGGCGTTGAGCTTATTCCTCAGCGGAGTCACCACTGCAACAACAAAACAAAGGGAATTACTTGGTATTGGATGTAAACTCAACTACTAATAAAAGTCTTTTCATACATTTCAAGCACCTGCAGATACACTATTATTGTATATAAGCCCTCAGAAAATTAGACTGTCTTATAAAACATACTCTGCATACCCTCAAACGCCCGCCGTCTGTTATTTGACAACAGCCCGGTCCAGCACAGACAGCGGCATCACCACTGTCAGATATGAGCCATCATTGCTTCCTCTGTTCCACAGGGGAGCTTTGTCTCCGTGCAGCACTCATCACTTTCACTATTTGTTATTCCTACATGCAAAAAGCAATATTTCTGCGCGACCCCTCGTATTTGAGGGTCGCCGCCTGCCTCCCGTCTGGGTGGCTGAAGTGTGTATGTGTTTAATATCTTTTGAGTTGCATTGCTAGGCAACAGGCTAGGAGTTGCATGACCTTGGGTTTACAGAAACAATGGCCGACAACTGATAGGAACTTAAATAGAAAGCTGAAGCCGAAGCTCGCCGGCTGGCCCCGGTGTTGGCGTGGTGAGAATGAAAACGTGCCATTCTGGAAGCAAGTCCTTTGACACGACGACAGACAATAGTCAACACGTCCAGCCTGGTTGAAGTGGAGACATATGGAGATCAGTGAGAAAGCAGCACTATTTCTTTTTCATTCACACCTGATGGCTCCTCACTGATCTCATCTGAATAATGGTGGCACAGACAGAATTTGTACTTTATTGCCTGTGTTGATCCTCGGCTGGCAGATTATTCTGTCACAACAGGCTGCAATGATACAGCCTGTATGGATGCACCATATTGGATTTGTGCCGATATGAAATATGCCAATATTTTCCAACTAATTTTGACCGATTGCTGATGTTGATACTGATATATGCACATATTTTTTTCTACCTAATTGCAGAGAACATCAAGTGGAATTAACAACTGACAGTTTTTTTTTTGTTTTTTTTTCTCGTTCTTCACAAACTTGGTGATCAGGATGACCTGATCAGCATCCTAAGATCAGGAGTGTTGAAGGAATGCGATTTGGTTCCTAAGTATTTTGGGGGGATTTGTTGGATAAAAAGAAGAATTTGAAGATGTCACTTATAGATCATAGGGTCACAGGCCACATAGAGCAAAAAAGCGAGCTCCTTTGGAAAGGATGCCGTTCTTTCGTTCTCAGTTCGTAAATAAAATTAAATAAAATTGTCAGTGTTCAGACAGAAATTGGGTCACATAATTTTCTCTTCTCTTGTTACGACTTCCCAAAGAAATCATTTCTAATGTCTCACATATTTATTTATAAATAATTTGCAATTGAATTATTTGGGGTTTCTTTTGGTCTGGGTAAATTTACTGTGTCAGCATCACTTATAAATCCTGAATGACCTTTGGTGTCCAAAAAGGAGGACGGTGTTATTTCAGGCGTGTTGTATGAGCCATGAATAGTCACTACGTCCTGTTATTTCAGGAGGAAAAGGGTGAATTTGTTTACTATCTATTTGTCAGTTAAGTCAACTTTACACTGGTGACGGTCACCTGCAATTCTTAAAAGTACTTGAAGAAAGAACTGACTCACAGGGGCACCTGATAATTGTATTATAACGAGAAGAGGATTTTACATGCTACAACACAGTGTGTCCGTTCTGGGCGTGTATTAGTGCAGATACATTTCTTATGCTCTTGCACTGCCTGAAAACACACTTTCAAGTGCTGCCATGTCTCTGGGGTCCTACCCACCATGCTCGGCTCCCAGCAGGCAGCACTCTGGCAGCATCTTTGGGTGTCTGGGATCCACCTCCACTTTGATGGATACGTTGCTTCCTGCACACACAGATGGGGATGTACAACAAAAATCTGCTGTGTTATCATACGGATTGATTAGTGTTACTCTTAGTGTGATTTTTGGTGTTGATCAGTTGCAAGATGCAGGGTTATACAGATAAACTGTCTTTGCCAGTACCGATGGCGATCCGTCTCATGGTGTCGGACCGGCTGGGTTTTTCCGGCTCCAGAATCCAGGTCTTATTGTCAATTTCGTCCAGGACGTCCCAGAACTCGGTCAGGGACTCCAAAACCAGCAGGAACTGGCTGTGAAGCTGGTCCAGAGTACTCTACAAACCAGACCAGAACAAACACAGAGGTCACTCACAAAACCAGAGATTTCCAAGGTGACTTTAAAGAAACAGTTCAACATTTTGGGAGTTGCACATAAATGCTTTTTTCCTGAGAGATGGTTGAGAAAATCATGTCAATTTCATATCTGAGCATTAAGTACGGAACTGGAGCCAGGGAGCGACTATCTTAGATTAACATAAGGACTGGTGGACATTATATGATGCAGCTTTGTATTCATGATTCCAGTTGAAAGACTTGTTGTGCATGCAGTTGTATGGGCCTTGCACCACAGTATCGCACGAGGTGTGATCCACACATGGCTTAGGATTGGAAAAGATTATGATGGTCACTTAAGGAGCAACATCTTCCACTAATTTTCTTATCAATCCCACAACAGAGTCTGTAAACACATCATCAGAGCTCTGAACAGTCTGTATCACAAATACTGCAGCCTCTGGTCAGTCTAGTGCATGACCTCCTGCTGAACTGGAACTTCCTGTTTCAGCTGTTATTTATACTTTTATACTTCTCCAAAAGAAAGATGGTAGCCTGGTTTGATTTGCCCACAGCTGGCCGAGACTTCACTTCGTACCCATCATTGAGTTCTGTGTAGCAGTGGTTCAGAGTCCATTCATCCCTGGTGGGGCAATGTGTTGCCGAAACTTTGGCAACATCCACAGAAGGTTAGAGCTGCTGAAATCCCCATCCACAATGAGGGCTGCATCTCCGTGGTTGGCGTGGAAGCTAGTGAAGCCATCAGGCAGCTCAGACAGAGCAGTGATATCACTGAGGTGAACTCAGATGGAAAGATGGAACAGGTGGCATTTGATGGCCAGGAACTCCAGGTGGTCATTTACCATGAGACCTACTGCCCCTCCCCTTGGTTTTCCAGAGTTCGCTGTGCTGTCCATGCTGTGAACCTACAGGGACTCAGCTGGCTGAATGGAGTGGTCTGGTGCAGAGGGGTGAGGGAGAGGATCTTACAGTCCCACATGTCTCTCTGGTATCCTTCACCCTGATAACCTTCATCCTGGCCCTGAAGTCATCTTTGTTGTTCTCTAGAGACTGGACATTGGCTCGCAGCAGATAGGATACTAGTCAAGGGAGGACAATGTGGCCGAGTCCTCAGTCTGGTCCTTATGTCCAACCGTTTCCCTCAGTTTCTCCCTCAGTGAATGAAAAAAATTGTTTGTTGTGTGAAAAGTGTAAAAAGTGTCTGAGCTGAATAAAATGCAATGAACGAAACGCAGGCCCTAAATGTGGTGGCCATAGTACAGTTTTAGTGGCCCAAATATAAACCCCTTTAAAAACAATATCAAAAAGGCAACAACTTAACACAGCTTTCTTTAACTGTGACACTTGTGTTGTCCACTTTCCCCATGAATTGTGATGTGGTGTTTTCTGAAGGCACCGTTTCCAATGAAAAATGAGCTAGACTTCTCAGCTAGCTGAGGAAACTGGCAGCACACACCATAGTACACCGTCTTCCACTCGCTCCTAAATGTTACTTTTGTTTAGTTTTTCCATAGTTCACCTTATGTGTTTCTAAATATTCTGTAAGGATCACATTAACAGTTTGGGTAGGTTTAGCAAACTCATACTTCAGCAGCCCTGACAAATCAGTAGCTAGCATAAAAATAAATTGTGAACAGAGCGAGTACGACAGCTGCTGTATGCATCAGCGTCCTCTTGAATTCAGAATCCTTTAATTCTATAATTAGTTGATTACATCAGAATAACAAACTGAGAAGCTGTAAATCTGAGTTTTTGATACAACGAAATGCAGAGTGCTTCAACTGCTGCATCTCATTTAAGGCAAGTAGAGTGAGCGGAGAGTGCAGATAGCAACTGACCAATTGGTAAAAACTGTGAAAACTTAAAAAGGTACACACACATGCTCAAGCACACACACACACACACACACACACACACAGAAGAGAAAGGGAGGTTGATAGAGGTGTCGGAGAGCAATACAGATGGAATGAGAGGGAAAAAATTAGGGGAAAAAATGAACCAAAAATTATGGGTCATTGTGCCAGCACAGTGCACACAATTAAGCATCGTCCAGGTGCTGAGAGCCTCAGCAATTACAGCCCAATTAATGCCAGTGGCATGATTATGGTTACAGCTCAGGATAACTACGCTAGGCCCAGTTCAGAAAGAAAAAAAAATGAAGAAGAGCTGGTAATTGAATTCCTGCTTTATCTGTGAGAAGAACATGAGTGAGAGAGGAAGGCTGTAAGAAAGTATGAAAGAGACTGAATCTGAGCTGAGATATTATCTATTTATGCTATCTCCGACTGACCTCAATTTAGCTCTTAAAAGCAGCCCGGCTGAAAGAATTCACTCCTCTTCACATGGATGCTATTAAACTTTACTGTTTTTAACCCATTTTCAATCAATTCTTTTCTCACCGAGCAGAATCAGACTTATAAAGGAATTAGGAATTATTCATTCATTATTGTAAAAAAAAAGAATAATAATGATGAATCCCCCCAGTTTCAGTCGACTCTCAAGGGGTGTCACAATTCTCCAAATAGACGATTTTATTTGACTTTTGATTTTAACTTTTTTGATTTAGTACTGACAGCTATGCTGTTATTAGACAATCGAGATCAACAGATTATTGGTTTTATGCCCTGACAACTGTCATTTACATTTTCAAATTCTTCCTCAAAAAGGTATGGGATCAAGTGTGTTATAACAGCCAGTAAGCTTCACTGTGGCGTCTTTGAAGTGTTGTTTTTTTCTTCGAACACTTCTCAAGTGTGAGAACCAGTTACTGTTTTGTTTTTTATCAGTGTTCATTATGGACCTTTGGGTTTTGGTGGATTGTCTGTCGCAAGATAAAGGATTACTTTACATTTATTTCTCTGCAGCCACTAATTTTCCTACATACACAAATATGTGTAGCAAACCACCAAAAATAATCTATAATTAGAAGACATCTCTTTGGTCACTGGTAACTTTGCACGGGCATCTTATTTTTTACATAAACAGGACAATGGATTACAAAATTATTTAGTAGATTAATTGATTGAATGAAGACCGTGACCTTCACACCTTAAATATCAGTCATGACTGAAGTGGTGTATGGATTCACGGATCTCTATCGATTCAGTGATCACTGATGCAGAGTAAAATCATCGATCCTACATCATCATCATCATCATCACCAGATAAGACAAACAGTCAAACACTGCTAGCGCCAGGCAGATGAAAGCGAGCAGCCAACAAAAAGATAATCAGGATAGTTTCTACTCTCCCTGGAACTAATCAGCAGTGTGGAAATCTATGTAATCAATACTGTTACAAGATAAAATACTCAGTAAAGACAACAACTTTGGCCAGACATCCAGTCCGCTAACCTGTTGCTCTTGCAACGGCAATATTAGCTGCTCTTTTTCAACAATGTTACGCTGAAAAAAAAAAGTGCATACAAGATGAAATTCAGCTGTGGTTTTCTGTTGGGAGATGCAGTGACTTAGAAAAAATATAAATAATACATGTAATTTATTAAGCTATTGGTAGATGAAAAATCTGTTAGCCGCTAGCTAATTTATGCAACGTAAAACGTCATCAGCTTAAGCTAGCAAAAACAAAACCCTGACAGTTATTATAGATCCGATTTTTATACTTTTGCTAAATGTTTTTGTTGTTAAGCCTTGTTTTATGTGTGTTAGTGGAGTCAATTCAAAATAAACTTTACTGAACCGAAGAAAATGATATCATCTCATATTGCTCAAAGGCCCCTGAATTGAAACAAAATTGTATATATCAGCTAATATCGAATTGTTGTCAAAAGAATTGATATAATATTGTCAGACTGATCTACATCCCTATTCATGACCACTGACGCTTTGTCATTTTAGGTAGTTCTGATCATTTTGGTTTTAATTTGTTATTTGATGCTATAAAAATGCTACGCCATGACTGACAGCTGAAGAGTGATCACAATGGCATCTGTCGGCTGTATGGGCGGGACCTCGAAAGTGCGGCTCTGACGCTGATCACCACCGTGCAGACTCTGGGTCCAAATGACATCACCAGCGCAAGATGGCAGTGTTTGTTTCCTGAATATTTTGGCTTCATTGTTGAAGCTTTTAGAGGTGCAGATGCGGCGTCCATCTTTATTCATGTCATGACCTTCAAAAAGACTTACGCTTACTCTATATGGTGATTAGATACAAGACAACACACACAAACACACACACGGGAAGGACTTTGAGTAAAACTACTGATGGGCGTTCAACAGCGACTCCGAGTCAAGTCAAGTCAAATTTTATTTATATATCGCCAATTCACAACAAAGTTGTCTCAAGAGACTTTACATATAGAGTAAGTCTAGACCACACTCAGTAATTAATTATTGAGGCGTCCACGTTCACATTCACCTTTTTATTCACACTGAAACCTCCACGATTTTTTAATTCATGCAGTTTTTGGTTGTTAAAAATCACCTTTGTGTAGTCTGCGAGCACAAAGGACACACACTACACGCACAGAGGTTTATTTCTCTTCCCATTCTAGTTCCACACAAATGCACAGAGTGGCATGTCTTGGCCCTGCAACAGAGCAGGCAATAATTACTCATTCAAATGAACATGTCAGGACTGCCGACAGACAGGCCCTTCCCCCCGCCACACACACACACACACACACCCTTCACACATCAGACAAAAACACACTTGGCACAGATGCAAGCACATACACAAACGTATACACACACACACACACTTCATGTTGCAGTGTAGGAGAGATCCATCAACGACCCAGCAGGCAGACAGGCTCCATACGGTAGCGCTGTTCTAAGCTGGTCCTCACTGTACGCCTGCCATGTATCAGCTCAACAGCGCGCGCACACACACACACACACACACACACACACACACACATTAGCATCTCTCTGCTCAAATTCTCTTTCTCACTGTTCTCTCCTCTCTCTGATTTTTGCCTACACCGTCACTCAGCACACACACACACATCCTTCTGTTAGAAATTTGAAACACTAGAACGTACGGTCCAGTGCAATGCTCAGATATGGAGCAGTAGTTTCTATGATGGAAAAAGCAACTCTGTGTGTGTGTGTGTGTGTGTGTGTGAGTGAGTAAGTGACACACAGACTCAGAGGCAGCGACAGAGATGACAAGCAGAGTCGTGGGTGAAAGAGGCAAGACGGCAAACAACAATAACGAGGAAGCAAAGAGATACAAAGAGCGCACAGCTGGTTTTACATCAAAACAGTTTCATGCCAATTATAGTGGACTACATTTGAGGGGCTGAAAGAGAACGTCTTCATTACAGCAGGTGGAGAAGTGTTTTGTCAAATTATGCAATAGGTAGCGCAGGATGAGTCAAGTGTATTTGTGTAGCCCCTTAATCACAGTTTGAGTCTCAGAGGGCCTCAAAACGTCACATTACAAAACATTAAACGGAAACATCAAACATGCCCGTCCACATCTGAGGCTCTGAGGTTTAACAAAAAAATAAGAGAAGAAATCTCAAAAATATCAAATATATCTGACAAAAAAGTAATGTGACAGACTTGGCATAAGATATTCTCACAACATAACAGCTGGACATTTGTGGCCTAAAAATGTCTATTAGACATCTTTCCACTGTGACCTTCTACAAATGCAGTATGTGATGATGGACTCATTTTAACACGATTATCCTTAATGTTCTTTGTTTCATGTCAGTTAACAATAAAGGACAAGTGTTGTGATTATTAGGGGTGGGAGAAAAAAAAAGCCCTCAAGTATCGTCACCTTTAGTCCATCAGCTTGATGTTAACATTATGGGAATTACCATTTACATGGAAATCCGCATTGCAATCGTAGTAATATTATCTTGACAAACAATCTATTTTACTTTATATAACTGAATGACAACGTTATGGTTGAACTCCACCAGGCGCGGCTGTGTCGCGTTACGGCCGCGTCGCAGCAGCCAGAGCTGATCGCCGTCATTCTACACAACACTTGTGATTCCATCAGCAGTGAAGAAGGTAGACAAGTAAATAAAATCCATCTATTTTCAAATGAATAGACCCCGTGCTGACTTTATTTACTACAATGTGTAAGTTGTGTACTTATCCAAGGTATAAGCACAAAGAGGAAGGAAAGAGGACCAAATCAACTAAATCTAAGCAAGTAAACATTGTCAGCTGGGCCAAACGACGCCACCACAGAAACGGCGGCTTATTTACTTCCAGATTTGTCTGTAATGTCACATTTTTCAACCAATTTCAACGAGTTGTGCTTTTTTCAAGGGTCTACATTGAGTGATTTTTTTTTTGTACTTACTGCACGTAGATCATGAGCCCTTGAATATAAAAGGAACTGAAATCAGTTGAGGAATGTCGATGTTTTAGTGTTTTTTTTAATCCAGAAAAAATGCAGCGCCCCTGTTTATTTGTATTTGTTCACAGGCGAGTTTTGACTGGAACAAAATAGTATGTATATACTTAGATCATTTATTTATCCTTATTTATTGTGTACATTTATTTATTTGTTTATGTTTTTCATTACTGTGTCAACATTAAAAGTATTACCTGTGTGCCTTGATAAATTAAGTGCATTAAAACTGAACCTCAGCTGATGCAGAGGACTGACAGCTGCTTTACCAGGTGAGTTAACGGGGCCGCGATCATTCAATCTCTGACACCAGACACACACTCTTGTTGTGCAACGTGTGTGCTTTTTTGTTTGTTTCTCTGTCAGTGTAATTCAACTTATTTACACCATGACGGCTGCATTAGAACCACCACTGCAGCATCTCCAGTACTTCACCCAAAGTCTGCATAAAGTATTTCCATATACAATTAATAACTTCAGGAGCTTTTGCAGGAGCCATGACTGAATGAGATGAGCACTGCTTTAGTTAAATTAATAAGTTAAAAATTACATCCTAAGGACATGAGTGAAATATTTAATTGAACATTTTCAGTTTATTGTGTGGGCTTTTTGGGGACTTAATCACAGTGGACCTTGCCTGAAGTGATGAGAACTGTTGTGAGAAGATCACAGAGTGCAGACAGACACAAGCTGTATGAACTGAAGGTTAATCATTAAAAACAGTACACAGCAGCGCGGCCTTTACACTTGTCAAACCTTAAATTGAGTCCCGTATAAACACAAATATTTGACCTCAGAAATAGGTTATTAATGTTTAATTCAATGCTCAGTGTTAATTTTTGTGTTAACGGTTTTTAATTTTTCCTCCCATGTTTTCACAGACTTTATGAATGTCCTTTTTTGTTAAAAAAAAAAAAAAAGGTTTTCTAAGAGGATTTGTAAGATACTGTGGTTTAAATTTTGAATGCTTTGTTTCTAACAACCCTGCTGACAGAAAAAAAACACCTTTTAGCAGCCTGTCAAATCAGAAGCAGAGAATTTAATTTAGAGCTGGAAAATAGTTTTGGTAAATACTTACCTGCGGGGTCCAGGTTAGGGCCAGAGGGACCGGCAGGTCAGCTGAGCATTCAGGAGCCTCTGCAGGGTGCTGTGGGTGCAGAAGGTGGGACGGTTACATCTCTTATATGAAGACCTCATTTACAGATTTTCACAATCATTAGCATCCGTTTGTCAAGAGTTGCTTGTTAAGAGTTTAGAAAAAGCATCTTAAGGTAAACGCTTGTTAACAAGTGTAAAAAGCTGTAAATGTGAAAGCTAATAAATCTTCTGAATCCTTTTCTTACATCTGTCTTCATTTCTTTTTTTCCTCCTCTAGCACTTCCTTCTCACATGATCAATCAATGACCTTTGTGACCCTGAGTTTCAGTGGTCTATGTGTATTTTTCTGGTTTCCTCTTTCCGTTCACCTTCAAAATCCAGCTACTTTGCGTCCTTTCCCTGCACTCTCCCTCTCTCACTCCCCTGCCATCCAAGCCTCCATGCGTCCATGCCAGTGCCGCCTCCTCCCTAACTGTGCCTGGCGAGGGATGACCTGTCTGGTGGAAGCAGCTGGAACGCAGGGAGGACTCCAAGCTATTTTTACCTGGTGCCAGAGGGGTGAGGAGGGCCAGGTGGGCAGGTGGGCACAGAGTGGGGTCCCACCACCCTCCCTTGTCCCCGGTGGATGTCATCTGGGCTTAGGTAAGCACCACCTCACCATGCCACTCACCCACTAGGCTTAGAATATGCAACCCCACTGTGAAGATAGTTACACTCCTGCCAGCTACTAGACGCTCTGCTCTGACTGAGATTTTAAGAAAAGAGTTTCAGACACAGAGAACTGTACTTTACACTACTACTATTTCATAAATATCCACTTTACCATAGTAAGAAATATACTTTTTTTAAACTGAAACCACAAGTTATTGCAAAATTTCTTACATTTTACAATGAAAATACCTCTAGTTTCCAGTCACACAGAGAAAAATATGACCATGTAGGATGTGATTTTGTCAAATACATTTTTCCTGACTAGATCATCATGGACCACCTTGAAATACACTGAAGAAAAAAAGGTAGGCACACAACTTTTTTTTAAAAATTACAAATAATGAGCTTGGTGAGCAATTTTCATTGACGTGACCAGGCAAGTCCAGTATCCAGATGTTATAATACATCCATGCAGTGTACAGGAAAAAAATGCTGTTTGGGTTGCAGGGGATTTTCTTCTTGCAGTAAAGAGGCCTTCACATGATAAGACATTTGTCCTGGACTCACCACGAGGTAGAGCGCATATAGATAAGATAAGATAAGATAAACTTTATTGATAAAAATTAGGCAAAGCACAGCACTACAACTGCTACGTCCTGTCAGCCTGGTATACAAACAGCTGAGCTAACTTTAGGACTTGATTTAGCTCATATCTCACAGCCTGACGTAGACTGTTCACATTTCACCATGCATTATGTTTACTAGCAAAATTGTAGTGAGATTTGGTGCTATGTTATAGAGTTTGGGGAACCCTGCAACACTTGTCTTCGATCGTGTCTGGAAGGGAACCCTTGATTTGCAAAACCTTCAGTCTGCACAGATGTGGATCTGAGGTTCCCTTCAAGACTCGACCATCAGTCTCTCCCTCCTCTGCTTGGGTCACTTCCACACATCTGTGGTCTGTTCTGCCTGCCCCGTCACATACAGCTGTTATCTCAGTGGTTGCGCTTTGAAAGGTCAGTGCCAAACAAGGTGAAAGTTCAAATCATTTGAACTGTGAGTGTAGCGGTCAGTAGCAGATCTGAGTGTTTTTACCGCTGATCATGTGTGGGGCCACTGGTCAGATTTGCCTCTAGTCCTCTGAATACATCTATACAATTTTCAGACCATCTTCCAGTTTCAACTTTGACCTGCTGTGCTTGCGCATGAACAATTTTCCTGCACTGAGGGATTTTTATCTCCAAATAAAGCAGTTTACATAATCAGGCTAAACTACAACCAGCCTGTTTGTTCCAGACTTTGTTGTAGCGATGTCGCTGTGTTCTCAGATCTCAACAATAAACTTTGTTAAACTATGAAAATTATAGCTATGTTGTAATAAACTGGTATTATCCTTTAAAGTAAACATGAGGCAACTATTTTTATTAACATTCTTTGAGAGTAGTGGTTCTTATTGTGGGGATACTTGAGCCTATTCCAGAGAGTTACTAGCAACATAAGGGGCACTTTAATGTCACAATTCATACAAAACGCTCAGATTTGAGATTGAGAATGCAGAAGTATGTTCTAGTACACTCTGACGGCAAGAGAGTCTTGTCTAGATGCATCTACAATTCAATGCTATAATCAACCAAAACTGTTCCATGTCCGTGGGACAAAATATCATTAAACACACTCCGTCACCTCTTATCTGACAATTTGAAGAACTGTGACATGCAAACATTTCAAACTCCCTGTATTACACTGCTATTCCAGCAGCCTACATTTACCTTTACCTACAGCAGGTAAAGGTTGTGTGTACTTCTCTCAATAGCAGCGAGCAGAGCCAGCAGCTATGCAGATGAGTGTGGGTGTATTGGTTTTCTCTATGCATAGAGGAAGGTTTTCTATCATGCTGGGGTCTATGTGGAGATGTTTTATCTGTGCTACATCTCAGTCACAGCGGGTTATCATGTCTCTCCACACCCTCTCCAGTTTGACCTAGATTTAGGGGCGCAGATGTAAATCACTGATTTGCTATCAGCAAATTGAACATCCCATATGCGTTTGGTGGAGTCGGCCTGTTTGGATTTGGATTGGCTATAGGTCAACATCAAGCTGTAGAGTATTCCATTTGATGATGCATAATTTTCAGTGTGAAAATTATCCAGTCCTTACTGTAAACTGTGTGTGTTTCTGTGTGTAGAGGAGAGAGTGTGTCTTACCTTCGACTTGAGTTTAACAGTGAGGACGTGCTGCCGTCCAGAGGAGTCCTCTGCCTTCAGTCTCAGCGTCTGGAATTCGGTGTCTATGAAGAGCAGCCTGAAGATGGACGCACACAATACATACACAATAAATCAACATCCATTCACAGAGAAGGGTACACATAACTCTGTAAACTGACATCAGCCATCATCCATCATTAATCACAGCTGCAGAGAGCAATATTGAGACATCAACTCTGCCTTTAGATTTATCACTGCGGCTACCAACGCAGTGACATTACATCAGGCGACAGCTCCACATTCACGCCCCAAAACACGCAACACGTTAACTACAAGCTTTTCTTCTCTAAATTCTGATTTGCATTCATCTCCAGGCAAGTGCCTTTTTAATGCTCTAATGGAGGAATACAACAAATCACACATAACAAATCCAATCGTGCCGAGGACGAGAGCCTCATTTTCATGCTGAGTAACCACAGAAACATGCTGGATTTTATGCTTTCTAGTAAAACTGTGTGCAGACACACTGACTGTATGTACACACTGTTAATTGCACAATAGTAACCATCACATCACCTGACTGATGCAGGAGAACAGGCGTGAGGACGCATTTCATGATGCAGTAAAATTAGGCTGCAATTTTCCATGGATCAGCACAGACACATTCCAAGAATAACTGTGATGAGCGGGAGGATATCTGCTAAAACTACATTTATGTATCCATTCAAAACTAACTCGACATCCTAACCCTTTCAAATACTGTCAAATATTAATGTAATGATGGAAAACGTCCGTCTCCATCTTGTTGCGTCGAGGACAAGCTGGTGGAATATCAGAGACCATGAAGGACTTAGAAACGACAGAAATTGCACCTCATTTGACAGTGTTTATGTCACTTGTTGAATAAGGAAACTTAAGCTAAATCTTAAAATGAGAAAAAAAAGGGAAAAATATGTTTCATATCTTATTAATTAATTGATTATTAGCATTTTTAACTATTGGTTAAGGAAAATGCACAAAATTTGCAACTCTAAATGCTGGTATTTCTTTTTGGTACTATATTTCAACTTTTGTCAAATAAACCAAACTAAATTAAAGAGCTGCTTACCCAAGAATAATTTCATTGATCTGGGCTTTAAAGAAAGTTCTGTGATTGATTAAATTCTGGGGAGAAACTTCCTCACAGTGACAACAGTAATACTGTACGATGCTTTAAGACACTTCAACAGGGCACATGACTAAACAACAGACTGCTGCTGGCAGGAACACACACCAGCGATATTTGTCATTTTATTTTGCTACTTTAATGGTCTTGAGATTGAGTGAGAGCTACTGCTCAGAGACAAACTCTTGTTCAGTGGCGGAGGACGCACCCACTGAGCCAAAGAACGACTGTGAGGAAAACAGCCTAAAGAGCCAGAACATGTTCACAACTAATGTGGTGATTATTTTGAGCAAACTTGGTCTTGGTGAACCAAAATGCCAAGTTAGAGGGAAGTGTGGTTTACAAGGCTTGTCTTTGTTTGGTAAAAGAGAGAAACCAGCTGAAACGCTGCGTGAATAAATCAGCATCAGTCGGCTGCTTAGCCGACAGTGGACAGCTGGAATATTTTAACATATCACTAGAGCTGCAATGATTAATCGATTTAAGTCAAACTTCTCTGATTTCAGCTTCTTAAATGTGAATATCTTCTGGTTCCTTTACTCCTCTATAACAATAAACTGAATATCTTTCAGTTGTGGACAAAACAAGACATTTTGAGACCTCACCTTGACTTTTGGAAACCACTGATTGACTTTTTTCTTTTAGACAATTTTCTGACATTTTATGGACCAAATCACAAATCGATTAATTGAGAAAATAATCAACAAATTAAATGACTATGAAAATAATCATTAGTTGTAGCCCAACATATCATCCAACCTGCTATCACTCTTCCACTATTTCAGGAAAAAGAACATAATACTAATGCTGCGTTTCAGACAATGTAAGAGGTCAGAATTTCAGTTCCAGTTCCACTTCAGTTCCAGTTGAAATTTCCAACTTCCACCTTAAAATCATTCCAGGTGCAGAAGTCAACAAAAAAACATGGCTGACCCTGACAAATTTATAACTTTTTTTGGCAAGTGTACACTCAACTGAACCCATCGGTTAGGTAACCGGTACCA
Organism: Lutjanus campechanus; assembly: GCA_027495735.1. Classification (NCBI taxonomy): domain Eukaryota; kingdom Metazoa; phylum Chordata; class Actinopteri; order Lutjaniformes; family Lutjanidae; genus Lutjanus; species Lutjanus campechanus. The sequence continues at coordinate 87,779 of JAJHUR010135820.1, read as the reverse complement.
TGGTACATTTCATTTTACAGCACTTACTAACATTTGCAACATATTTTGACATCAATTTACATGCAGAACAGCTTTTACTATATTATAGCATGTACTGTTTTAGGCTTTGATGGATGCTGCCATTTTTGTGTGACACAGACAGAAACCAAGGTAGATGGATTTGCCCCAAATTCACAAGCAGGAACTCTAGAAGGAAAATTTCGACCCCTGACGTTGTCTGGAACGGAGCATAACACCACAAGGACTTGAGCAGTAACAGGAGACAGATTCAAGCTCTCATAAAATTACGTGTCTCCGGTGACCTTAGGATAGGTTCATATTTTCAAGCTTGAATCAACCTGTAAATCAGAGCCCCTCCTTCCTGAGCTAATTATAACCTATTGAGGCTGAGGACAAAACACTGTCAGATTTACTGCTGCTCCAGCACACTGTGAAGGAACCACTTCCTCCCCCGCCAAAGTCCCTCTCTGGTCTACTGAGACCCAGAGACTAAAGACTGATCTGAGACAAAGGATTTGGACAGTCCTCCTCCAGATTTACAGTACATTACGATGGACGCTCTGTGCCGAGGCTGACATGGCTGTATATCTGCGGAGGATTTATGGAGTGTGTTAGAGAGGAGTGATGTGAGCAGCGTGCTCAGGAATGACACACACACACTTAGTGAAGTGATGGAATGATGGGAGACGGTGTCCAATGCGCCCGATTCATAAAAGTGTCTGCTGGCTCGAACACTTGCAATCAAACACGGGCGAAGGGCAACAGTGTTGAAGTGTCATACGCACACTAACAACTACACATACAAATAAAATCATGATCACACAAATTCAACTCTGTGTCCCTTTGTTGAACGCTGACCTGATAAATTTCTGCTCCCGCACTTACTCACTTTCATCACCCCTCATCTCTTCAACTCTAAACCATCTGCAGATTAAGATCACTCAAACACACTGACCTATCTGCTTCTTTGTAACACACACACGCCCGTCACTATGCCACATTTTAGGGACCTATCAGTACCGATATGGGAGATATACAGTATAGGCCGAAATAATGTAGCAGCAGCTCAGATTTTCTTTATATCCTCAGGAAGGGAAGGGCAGCAAATCGATATAATATCAATACTGTGATATGAGACTAGATATCGTCTTTGGGGGGTTCACACCTAAAGGTCCGGTTCCTGAATCGAACCAATGCGAGGATGATGCATTCTCCACCTGGTTCGGTTTGCATTCACTAAGGGAAAACTCAAACTGTCCAAAACTGTAAACACAAGTCATGTGTTTGAAATGTCGTTCAATTATTGGTCAGACAGTCGGCAGGTAGAAAGACAGCAAATGGTAAAATTTATACCTGGATGTCGTGCATCATGGAGCAAAATCAGGTTGGTGTTGCTCTGAAGCGCGAATCAGCAGACTTTAGAGGAACACGGATATGGAAGTCTCGTAAGACAGCAGGTACTAAATAATTTAGTAATACAGGGATTTGTTATCTATTTTCACTGTTCTGATTGCATAAAAAGTTAACCTTCAACTTGAACTTTTAACTAAAAGCAGATTTTTAAAACCTGAACTACCCTTTTGACAACAATCCAAGACTACCCTTTTGATGTGGACAGTTGCTGTTGATTGATTTGGACCCAAGTTCCAGTCCTGCATTCACGCAAACTCAAATAAACTGCACCAACACTCCAGGATTCAGTTTAACCAGACTAAACAAGGCTGGTTTGAACCCGCCCTTTAGATTTTGGACATTGATATATGGTAGAAGTGTCTTTTCCTGGTTTTAAAGGCTGCATAAAGGTCAATTTATGGTTACTGCAGAGTTCACAGCAGGACCGTTCTCTCTGTTGAGGTAAACCATTTTATGGTAAATGCAGCAGCAGTCAATCCATGTATGCCAATCATCAGCTGTCAGTTTGTGCAAATACTTCGCGAGTAACCAACTAACAAAACAACCACTAGCCAATCACAGACTCAGAATTGACACTGCAAACACACTGGACACATAAATTACAGTAAAGTGATTTTCTGAACTGTCTGAATTTACCAGAGTGTTCAAGCTGTTCTATTATTTGCCTTTACCCACTTGGTCATTATATCCACATTAATATTGATTTTTTTTTTTTATTGAAAATGTCATCGTGTTTATATTTTGTGAATGTACCTATAGATAGAGGTATTTGGTAAAAAATATTGTGATATTTGATTTGTCCATATCACCCAGCCCTATCCTCAGACACATGCACCGAGAATACAGCCATATACTGTAAAATACCTATTAGTATCTATTGCTAACAGCAATAAATACACAAACCTGTCAGGCAAGACCAGTTAACAGACCTATTCAAGTGAAGGAAGTGAGAAGCATCCAAATGGACAAATCAATAAATAAGAAGTTGAGTCATTGAAATAAAGTGCGGGTGATTTGCAGAGTGCATGATTTAAAAGAATGCCGGTTCTCTCAAAAGGAAAATCTGCTTCTCTTTAATCCTATTTCAGTCATGATACCTGAGTAAATCACCACATACCCTTTGTATTTCTGCAGTCACCAGTCTGTTAGACCTGATGGGAAAACAGCACACAGTTTTTACAGGTTTTAAAGCCACATATTAGACATTATAACATTTTTATGAAGGAATTAAATTAATCTTTTACTACCCACTGTTCCACTTGCAGGATGCTAGCACTATATACACACTGCTATTACCATGAAAGTCACATTAATATGATCATTTACAGTATAAACTGTATGAACTGAGTCAGGTCAAAAGGATGTTATCCAACTTTTCAAATTAGCATCAATTTAAAGTTAAAAATAACCACAACTCAAAACTATATTAAGCTTTATTAACAACATTGTATATTAAGTATAAAACAACTTGAAAATCATCACAGAGGAACTGGGGACATGTGCACAAATATTGATAAAAAAATTGAAACTTTTTCTTATTTTAAACAACCTTCATCACCTTTTCAGTATAGATTTCTGAGTTTACAAGATGCACCTGAATGCACCATGAAGTCCCTGTCTCTGTGTGTGTGTCAAACTTTGACAATTTGCACCTGTAAACGACACCAAAATGTGGTAGAAGCTCCCAGCATGTTTTTATTAATTATATAACTATTCCTTTTGAGATTTACTTGCCAAAAGGAAAACCTACGCACATTTGGCGCTTGGTGGGTGTTAATTTCAGACCCTGCTGCTTCGTCAGTTGATTGGCTCTTCTGATCAGCCTTTATAGGAACCACTGAAACTAGTTGGAAATAAGATCAACCAATAGCGAATGGTGGTCGATCTGAGCACCATTATTAGACTTTGACCTTTTCAGTCTTTGTGGTCATTTTCAAATAGAAAGTCAAAAATGATGCAAATATAATCCATGACAAGGTATTCAAGTAAAATGTGCAGAGTGCCAAAAAAACTAATGAGACATAATATGCAGGTGTATTTCATGAAGCAGATGTAATGTAAGCTTTAACTCTTATTTCATACTGTATTACAGAAGGACAAGTCAGACCAGTACTCGGTATCATCAACTTTGAAGGTTTAGTACTTTACAAACAGTATCAGCAGTGAAAAAGTCAGTGCATCACTAACGCACATTTCCATCTCCTCTCCTCTGGGGTCTCACACCCAGGATAGCAGGGACTAGCTGCCGCCCCTACTTGGCCATGATGGAAACAGCGTGACAGTCAGACGTCCTGCTGGGAAGACTGATGAGAGCATCCCATTTGCAACTCCACAGCCAAGTGAGCTGCTTCCAGACAGTGCACACCACGCACAATTGTGCTTGTGTGTTTGTGCGTGCGTGCGCACGTCTCTGATTTTGTGTGTGTCGACAAAGTGATTAATGAATGGTGAGATCAACACATATGTAGTGCTTGTGTGTGTTGCATGAGGAATTCACATGCAAAATGATGACATACACAAGGTACAATAGAGGACGATATAAGTCACATGCACACAAACAACGTATATGCATATCAAGTGCACAAAAAACACAAGTACACTAATCTCGCAAAGCCCAAAGACACTATATTCAAGGGTGGAAATTACAGGGGGGGACAGGAGGTAAAAAACATATCATTGTAAACATAACTATATAATTTTACATAATATAATAATATGCTCTCGAAGCATCTGTGCTAATTATAGAAGAAAAACAATGTGCTTTTAAGAGACTGTCTCCCCCACACACATTAGCTCTCCAGACAAGTGTCTATAGAGCAAACTGTGGAAGTGTGTGGTGTCTGACCTCCAGTAAGTCACGAGTTTGCAAATCTTAATTAAAGGATGTGTCAGATGTTTTACTTTACTTTGAGTACTCAACAGAATAAAACACATTCACAGATCACATTTTGTTTGTTCCATTACATCAACACGGGCGTGTCTTAATGCATTAATGCCTATGGAGGCAGGAGGACTATCCTTTATAATAATCTCAATATCACTAAATTATCAGCTGATTTTAAAGCGTTTTTTTTTCACAAATGTCAGACACCCATAGGTCTGGGTGATATAGCTGAAAAACCTATCACAATAAGTGAAGTTTCATATTTGTCAGTATTGATAAATATTGATCACGTAGGTTGTGACTGACTACATGTTGTGTATTCCGAGGGATGGAAGTAGCTAAGGTGATAAAATTAGCAAAAATCACAATATTTTTGACCAAAAACCTTGACATCGGGACAATATTATAGGGTTGACTGTTGGTACTTTCACAAAATATTAACACAATGAGATTTATTCCATCAATAATCATCAGTAATATGGATATAATGAATAAGTGAGTTAAGACAAATGATAGAACAGCTGGAACAGTCGGGCAAGTTCAGATAATTGCATCACTTTACTGCAATACAGCCTTTAAAACCAGAAAAAGACAAAACTTATGACATATGACAATATCTACTCGCATATCACAATATTATATATCAATATATTGCCCAGCACTATATTTAAAATTCATAAAATATTATGTTTCTAGTAGGCTTCACAGCGTTCTGGATTTTTACAAATTGACAGTAAAATAGAAATCTGCCTCTTCAGGAAAACTGAATCTAATCAGGTCTGTATTTACTTTAGTGTTGCCTCTCTCCTACTGCTGTAAACAATACGTTTCAATGGATACTGCTGTTTTATTATTACCATTAAAATAATTATTTAAAACATTTGGACATGCTGGTACAACCCTTAATCTCCGGTATATATTACCCCCCACACCCCCCCCATCCCAACAGTGACATGAAATATCCGTCCTTGCCTATATATTAATTAGCCTGGTTTGCAGTCTAACTGTGCTAACCAGGACATTTCCATTACTTACTGGACGTAACTGCGTAAATCCCAGTACTATTAGTCATTGCATTTACATCACATGATTGCAGAAGTCATTTATTAGCTGGCCTAATAATGTAACAAAACAAATATGAGAAAAAAATCCCTCTTAGAAAGCATCTAATCCCTCAGCTCAGGCCCTGGTTGGCCCAACAGAGCCCTGCAGTCATGAGAGCCGGTATTACTGTCCACAGCAGAGCAGCAACACAGTGTGACAGAGTGATAACACTGTGAGAGGAGACGACGCTCCGCTCCGCTCTGTCTGTACGTACACCGAGAGGCTGTGAACATGGAGTGCCAGCTGTGCCCGTAATGAGCCCCGGAGCTTCCAGGGCCACGTTTTGGGGCCACCGAGTGATGGCAGCTGACCTACTTGACCTCATTTTCCATTAATTAACACATGGTGCGCCATCTCCAGCCAATTAAGATGACCACACTCTCAAATGCAGAGATGGAGACACACGGAGAAACGACAGAGGGAGAAAGACTCACTTACCTGGCCCAATCAGCAGACAGAATTACAGCTGAAAACCCCTGGTGGCTATTAGCACGGCCCATACCAATTAAGACGCTAAGCGAATCTCGAGTGCTTTGGAGATTGAGGCCCACTGTGTATAATGCCTCCTAACCGTAACACGACACTGAAAATGATGTTGGTCCCATTTCCAGCATAAAGCATACCTTCACCCCCCCCTTCTCCTATTACAACCTGAGAGTCTTCAATTAGAGCCATTTGCATTTTGCTAATATCATAATTGTAGCCATGGTCATTAATAGGAAAGTGGAAAATGAGTGTAGTAGTCAAGGCTTAATCCGAGCTGGGGGAGAATAGCTATCTTACTAACCACCACCGCCCCCCCTCCTCCCCCTCCTCCTTCTCTCCTGACGAGTGGAGACGACGGTATTAGCGGGGCCTGTCACCGCACGTGGGCTCAGAGTTATTAAATGTGACCTGGATTTAACTATAACTCAATAACTAAAAATAAGGAAGTCATTAAGAGCCATTTGTTAATGTGGAGCTGTGTTGTTGCAGGCTCTCCAATCACTTTAGACTGCTGGGGGAAAAAAATAAAACAAGCGCTGCTCCATATAGCTTTCTCGCCATATATACACCTCGGTATGTTAATTCTACCTCTGGGGAAAATACGTGAAAAAAATCTATGTCAATAACCTAAGAGTTTCAATAATAACTTTTTCTTGTGTTTGGCTCGTGAGTCTCCCACAGCCGCCTTCTTTTTGGCCCACAAACTCTGATGTGTACAGCAGAAGATAGTAAAAGTTCCCTTTGTGGAAAACCATAGAGTTGATATCTAGATCACTGTGAAACCAACTCTGCAGGCAAATTACTTTCAGAGTGTCCTGGGACCATGTATGTGGGGGAGGGAACATTAGCATGATGTTCATTAAGAGAAAATAATTATTTGATTATCACTTGATTCTCACTGCACACCAATTTAAACAACTGTTTACATTTAGTGGCGATTCATTTAGTAGCACTGCAGCGATAGTTTACTGTCACAGCTTAATCTCTTCTTTCTAGGAACTGCTTTCTTTCTGTCGAAAGAAAAAAAAAAAAAGTTCCTGCATGAAACTGCTCACAACAAGGTCTGTGGATTATCTTGAGTAACCAGGTCATGGTTTCTGTAAAGAGACACTGCTGCTGAGTTTTTCAAATGTATTTTTGGGCCCTTTGAGCACCACAAGCTGAGTGCTATCTCATTCCTTTATATTAGAGAGAAATCACACATTCTCTACGGCTGATAACTCCAAAACTCTGCCACTCACACACACACACAAAAAAAATCTAAAAAATTCTCTAAAATAAAATCATTTTGGGATGAACTGACCCTATAAAAACCAGATGATAAAAATACAAGCCTGCAACTTTGCCAGGCCTGCAAAAAAGACAGGTAAACATGCCTGAAAGCTGCATTTGCACTCCAACCAGTTAATGTTCAGCTGTGTGCAGAACGTGATACCTGAGTGCTGCTGGGAGTTGTAGTATCTACACTGAAATAAGGAACAAAATAACACTACACCATGTTTCCTCCACTACAAAGTACCTACAACTTTTAGTTAAAGATGTTCTGATAACAGTTTTTCCTTCCCGATTCCACTATCTGAATACCAGTGCATTAAAATAGGATATGTTACATGGTTGCTATCATTGTTGTCTGGCTCAGGTTAAAAAAGAAAACTGGCATCTGAGATGCTTCTGGGGAGTAGCAGGTTCCAGTTTTGTGACTAATACATCACGTGATATTGAATCAGTTCGTGGACTTGTGTATCCGCTGTTTCCCATACTGGTGTCAAATTGGAACAACTCTAGTCCACAGGAACTAAAAGGTAGCTTCAACCCAATGCATTTCCACTGCAGTCTAAAGGCTTAAACTAAAAACGTAGTCTGCTGACACAGCAACGGCTATTTTTACACATTTTTACTGTTGTGCCATATTAAGCAACTGATTTTTTTTATCTGTGTCTCAGAGATGATCAAAAACAAGACTTTTTAAACTGGTGGCTAGAATAAAATGCTGCAAATTTTCAACCAAACAGAAATATTCAGTCCTGCAAGCCCCATTCTTAAAGCTCCCGTAGTATTAATTCGAGCAGGGACTTTTTGGAGGGTGAAATTATATCCCTGGATCTTTTTCTGAATTTCAATCCTTGTCCCTGTGGTTTCGCCAAATGTTCCTCATCCTCAGGGAAAGTTCCTGCGGTGGAAACGTGGCTCAACTTGAAGCTATTTAAATATGTTACATTCTGCTCTGCAAAACTATCATGGGCAAGGTTTTAATATTTGATTTATACACAGAACAATGCACCCTTCATGTATGTAAAAATTCTATTCTCATTTGCAAAGCCGGCAAACCTGATGCTCACAGCCAACTTCCCCAACGTTTGAATGCTCTGTGGTTTATGTTTCTTTAAAACCTGCTTCCAGATAGAGTTAACACTTCTAGTAGTCACTTACTTGCCCCAGCCAAGGGTCTCCATCTCAGAGATGAGCTGCGAGTAATACTGTGGAGGCGGGATGGAGCGGCACTGAGGACGACTCTTCAGACCCACTTCCTGCAAAGAGATAGAACGCCTCTTATTTTAAAGCTCAGATCACTGCTGTATGTACATCATCACTACTTCACCACACTGCATCATTATCTTTCTTCTAAAAGCAAACAACAATCTGTAAATACAGAAAAAAAAACTGAATCTGGGCCAGTAAGTCTTGTGCCTTTTGGCTTCAGTAGCAAGCACACAGACTGTTACACTTTTCATTAATCTAACAAAATATACATGTACATGTCTGCCTCACAATCAAGGCCATTGATAGTGCCTGAAGGTTCCCATTTGCTTCCTATTCATGAAGCAACAATGTCAAAGTGACCGTGCTAACCACTGTGTCATTCTCCTCCTTACCAAGACGGTCTTCAGCTCCAGAATGAAACTGACAAGATCGGCCGACTGCTGCAGCCTCTGTGAGAAGTCAAACACGAGAGAAAAGACATCCTTGAATGGGAGGATAATGAAGTGACAGTGTCTATTTTTTTTCCTCTAGCCAGCCATTCAAATCAAACACAGTGTTTGTGATTAATGGGGGCTGCCACCAGCTTTAATAATTAATGATAGCTTAAAGGCTGTGAAAATAATGAACTTTGCAGCCCGGGGTGAAATATCAATCTCATCCAAATAACCCTGAGGGGCCACATAACAAATAGGGACATTTTCCAGGCGATGTTAATTAAACAGTGAAAAATATTTTTCTCTGCTTGTGAGTGAGGCGAGCCTGATGGGTGACAGAGAGAACAAGAACGACGCCGGGCGCGATGCACAGAACACAAAGGAGCCAAAGTGACATGACAAAAAATATGAGACACAAAACAGTCACCCTGATCTCAGCTGGCAGACACAACATGACAAAAAAAATATTATGACAAAATCTGCAGCCAAATACAACACAGGGATTGGTGCTGCACGGAGAGTTTACCTGCTTCACTATGTGCTCATAGCCACGCAACAGGTGCTTTAACTGCCAGCAGCAGTGCAGCCTGCAAGAACAGAGGTAGTTATAATGAATAACACAGTAAATAAAACACACATTTTGTTAAAGTAGCAGCTTATTCAATTTTCTAAGAAGTTTGATTTCTGACAATATATCTGGCCCTGATATCTTGTAAAAAAGAAGGTGAAATGATCGTTTATACCTGGCGTGTGTAAGTTGGCGATCTGGTGGCAGAAGAATCCTCAGTCTGAAATCTCGTTCCTGTGAAGAAGACATAAGAAAAAGATACGTTATCAATCTGTCAAGGAGAAAGTCAGTTTTTCACTCTATTGCTTTACACACAGAGGCCTGATACATGTATGGCTGCAACTAACGGTTATTTTCACTGTGTATTAATCTGTCGATTATTTTCTTGATTAATCAATTAGTTGCTTGGTACTGAGGAAATCACATCACACACAGAATCTAGGCTGCACAATATTGTAAAAAAGCCTCTTGTGATTATTTTTACAGATGTTCCGATAGTAATATGATTAATAATTAGTGGGAATGGTTATTTTTGCATCAGAATTTTCTTTTTCACTTTCATCAAAATCATGATGATATGACACTTGTTGGGGTCTGTAACAAACAAACATGCTTTCTTACATCTGGCAGCCAGGACACCTCTGCAGCACTACAGTGCTTTATTATAGCCTGTCAAACATTTTTGCTTTACCAAAAATTGCAGCCTCTGCAATTTGGATACTGCACTTGGCCACATTGTGATTTCAATAATATTTTGATTAAATGTGCTCCTCTTAGGGAATCATTGTGAATCATTTCATGTCTGTAGTGTAACCTTTAAACTGACTCTGGAAGGGGAGGAACACATGGCCAGCCAAACTCCAGAGAGAAATTTAACAATATAGAGACTTTGTGCTTATTGTCAAAGGTGCACTTTGTGTATAACATAACGTTGCACCACATCTGAATCAACTATATCAACTCTTCAATTCCGCATAAAGCAGACAGAGAAAGTAACAAACTTTATATTTAAAATGTGGCTTTTTACAGTTACAACATGACGGCGAAGATGGCATAGCGTTGCAGTAGCTAGGTGTTACGCTGTAAGGTGTGACAATAAAACAATAAAGTTGACATAAAAGTAGTTTTTCTAAAGTCCTCAAATATTTCATCTAAGCCGAATTTACCAGCGTTTTCTAGACACTAGTGAAAATAATTAAGTTATATTCTAACGCGCATATAGATTTTCTGCATAGCGAGAAATCTTTAAATTGACAGTTTTTTTGAATGTAGTTTGGTGGGTGGTTGTGTTAACGAGAAACACATTAACTTACCTGGACTGTGATGAAGCCGTCATATACAGTTTTCTCCTTGTTAAGAGGTAAAAGCAGCGGGTTGTCTTTAATCAGTGAACTCTCCATCGTACCACCGTTAATCAGTCAATCTTTCAGTCAGCTGTCAAACCAGGACTGCTTCCTTAGCTAACGTTAGCAAACCTGAGAGTATACCCGAGCAGTGATTTTAAGATATTTAAAGGACTCGAAAGCCTCAACCAAACATTTGACTTGCTGTAGATGTTTCCATTGAGGCTGTTAAATCGCAGAATTTAGCAAGAAGTCGCTTGGTTTTAGCAGAACACAGTTCATAAAGTTGAGCCTGAACGCCTCACATCGCGCCATGAAAAACAAAACTGGTGACGTCATGCAGCTGCCTTCAGGGACTTATCGGAAATATTGGAATTATAATGACACACATGTTGGTGTGACGTTTAAATGTCAAAGTGTGTAAATGTGTCATTCGGCTGTATATTCATTGTATAACCGGTTTTTGCAACGATTACAAAGCCTGTTTAGCACTTTAAAAGCACTTTATTGCAGCGTCTGAGTCAGAACATCTGAAGAATATTGTGTGTGACTGAAAAAGAGCATTTGAAAAATTGTATTAGCTGTCAAAAACTTTAGGACTCACCAGGAGGTGAATAAAGCTTCATTTGGGGGAGAACAGGTTGGAATTACTCTTCAAAGTTGATGTTTTTACTGCAAAATAAAAGTGTATTTGTTTCAAATAATAGTTTGACTACTGTATTTCTTTTTTTTTTTTTTTTTCTTTCTTTTTTATGTCTTTCATCAACCTCTGCTCAAGTTAGTACTACATAGGTTTATACAGGTTCTTGAGGAAAAGTTGTGACTGTGACTGAAAAATTAATCAACTATGTTATTCTGCGAAAATGTGCCATAATATGTGATATCAGGCAAAATCAGAGTGAACTAACCTGTGGCCTAAAATTTTGAAATTACAATATATTAAGATATTGATAAGATAAAGACCCTTTTTCCTAACAACAAAGTCATATAGATTTATCTAAATTCCAGTGACTCATGTTTAAGGAGTTATCTTCAGTTTAAATTTCCTTCTCGCCTCTGTCTCACTTTCACTTGTCTTATTTTTGCAGTAAGGTTGTAATGACATTGACAACACCCTTTACTGTTTTGGTATGGTGTGAAGAATAATTCCCATCTTTATAAACTATTGGTATTTTTTAATTTCACTGAATAACATAAAAGAATACGTCAAAAGATTTTGTTGAACAGATACAGAAGAGAGATGTGCACAGTGGCGCCATCCATGAGCTGTCTCTTATACACATCTAGATGTGTATAAGAGACAGATGTCAAAGTGTGTAAATGTGTCATTCGGCTGTATATTCATTGTATAACCGGTTTTTGCAATGATTACAAGGCCTATTTAGCACTTTAAAAGCACTTTATTGCAGCGTCTGAGTCAGAACATCTGAAGAATATTGTGTGTGACTGAAAAAGAGCATTTGAAAAATTGTATTAGCTGTCAAAAACTTTAGGACTCACCAGGAGGTGAATAAAGCTTCATTTGGGGGAGAACAGGTTAAAATTACTTTTCAAAGTTGATGTTTTTACTGCAAAATAAAAGTGTATTTGTTTCAAATAATAGTTTGGCTACTGTATTTCTTTTTTTTTCTTTCTTATGTCTTTCATCAACCTCTGCTCAAGTTAGTACTACATAGGTTTATACACGTTCTTGAGGAAAAGTTGTGACTGTGACTGAAAACTGACTGAAAAATTAATCAACTATGTTATTCTGCGAAAATGTGCCATAATATGTGATATCAGGCAAAATCAGAGTGAACTAACCTGTGGCCTAAAATTATGAAATTACAATATATTAAGATATTGATAAGATAAAGACCCTTTTTCCTAACAACAAAGTCATATAGATTTATCTAAATTCCAGTGACTCATGTTTAAGGAGTTATCTTCAGTTTAAATTTCCTTCTCGCCTCTGTCTCACTTTCACTTGTCTTATTTTTGCAGTAAGGTTGTAATGACATTGACAACACCCTTTACTGTTTTGGTATGGTGTGAAGAATAATTCCCATCTTTATAAACTATTGGTATTTTTAATTTCACTGAATAAAATAAAAGAATACGTCAAAAGATTTTGTTGAACAGATACAGAAGAGAGATGTGCACAGTGGCGCCATCTATGAGGGTGCAAAGCCTCAACATATGGCCACAAGGTAGGAGAAAATGTAGAAAAGGTCAAATGCAATCATATTAATCAGTAAATTGGATTTTGCAGGTAGAGTAACACATGGGTTGTTTAGCAACAACCATGTAGCCTCAATCCTGAGGAAATGGATCAAATGATTGATAAAAGAATTAGTTTTTTCTTTCAATTCTTTATTTTGATTGCCGAACCTAAAACAGCATAAACTCAGTAGAACATGCAGAGAACATGCTCATGTTTTCAGTGAATTGAAGGAATCAATTTGCAACCAGTGAGTTCTGCACTGTGTTTTATAATCATCAAAAAAGGGTAACGACCGGTCCACGCTGCCTCTGCAAGAAATGTATGTGCGGCAGAACCAGTTGGTTTTTATTTCAGTGTTCATAATAACAGATTAGAGCGCATCTGCAGCAATGTTTCATCTACAGATTCCTATTTTTTGTGTGCAGATCTCAGCAAAATGATCTGTATGTTGACCCCATATCAACAACATGATACCTTTTACCCCAGTCTCAATGTCTATATCTGTAGAATGTATCAACGCACTTTCTTTCTCATCCTTCCTCTCTCTCTGAACGAGCGGGAAAATATCACGCCACATTTTCATTGCTGCTCTTTTCTCTCCTCTAAAACTCTTCTGTAAACTCAGCGTAGAAATAAAGGACTGGCAGCAGCCGCCCTGCAGCAGAGAGGCTGCCTGTGTGGCTACAACGGGCGTGCAAGCTGCAGCAGTTCAGCGAGGAAAGTGTCACACACAGGTACACACAGACAATGTGGCCTGAGCTTAAGACCACAAACCAGCAGCTGCAAAGTTCTCTCACCCCGGTCAAACTCACACCTTTCTTAGCTTTCTTTCCCAACAACAATTTGACAGACTTTAACTAAACTACATTTCATTTCAATCTGCATGAACTGAACTTTAAACTCGCTGTTGTTAAGTCTGAACTTGCACGACACTGACCACAGCCCTGCTATTTAATATTAACCAATAAGTTCTTGTTGTGCTGCAGGGAACCTTTGTATGCACCAAAACATAATAAATGCTCTATGTTGATTTAAAGAATGAAAACAATCAAATGGACACCTTATGATTCTGGCTCATGCTTATTGTCTGTTGCTAACTTGCATCCATCAGCCAGTGTCCTCTGTTAACCAGTGTGCATAAAATTGCCTCAACATATGGCAAATGGAACTCTGGAGATATAGCAAATTCCCATTCTAATCCAATCAAAACATGATTACAACAAAAGCACACTCCAACAATGCACACTTGTCCTTCAGTTTCCTTTTGAGCCCATATTCACTCGTGGAGCTGCGAGGAGAGAATAGGAATGTGTGATTATACTGTATAGAGCTGGTGAGGGGAGTGTGTCAAAGTGTGCATGCCACACAATGTGCCTGGAGAGATTGATGTTTTTGTCATCCACCTGCTTCAAAGCTGTAAAAAGCCGGCTGATGCAAATAGAGAAACCTAGCCAGGCAGGCTCACAAACAAAAGAGGGAGAACCTCACTGCTCCTCTTTGCACATCTGTTTTGGAGGAATATCTGAGGTTTCTGTTGTGACGCACACTGGGCTCAAATGAACACTGAGTCTTGTGTCTGGGAGTGGGTAAGTGTTGAATGTCTTTTTTTGTTCTCTTAGGGAAATGGGGAACAATTTAACGCTTTTTTTTGTTTTGTTTTTTGAATGCGATGCATCGGCACAGTGGCAGTGGGAGAAGGAAGCAGCAGCAGCAGGAGCTCTCTTCCCTCCCTCTTTCTCTCTTTCCCTCTCTGTCTTTCTCTTTGGCTCGCTTTCTCCTTCTTGTCATGGAGAGCAAATCTGCAGGCGTGCTGCTCGGCCGGCTTTAATGGCATTCCAGTTGCAAAAAGGGCGTCAAAATGTAGCATCAGAGGATAGCAGAGGGGCATATAGGCGGTGAGCTCTCTGTCGTCTTCTGTCTCCTTCTCTCTCTCTGTCTGTCTGACCGCTCTGCCTTCCGCTGCCTCCAGCGCCGGGCTCCGTCTGGGAGAGGAATGATCTATGGTGCTTTGTTTATCACTGGCCATGGTCACTTCTCTGGAATGCAATTGGCTGGAACTACACCGTGTGGGTCCTGCACCCTGCGTCTCCCTCTCTCTCTCTCTCTCCTCCTCTCCCTCTCTCTCCCTCTCCCTTTTCTCTCTCTCTCTTTGAAGCAAGACATGAGCAGGGGTGCCTTGTCCGACGTGCCTTTTTATCTCTCTCTTTTTTTTTTTTTCCCTTCGTGGCGTTTTGCATGTATCTGAATGATAATGGGACATATTGTTCCCTGGACTGGTGATTGATTGAATGGCTTGACAGCAAAATGTGTTGAAGACATTCAGGAATTTGTGCATGCCTAGTTGTAGATTATCTCCTGTTTTGTCCTTTTTGAGCACCATTTTGAATAAGAGCTGTCTTTATTTTAATTTTGGTCTGTTTTTATGTTGAATCTGAGGAATACATTGCATGATTTCTAAGCGCAGCCGAGGAGGATTTGCAGCTTTTATTCGCAATCTCAAGAAATGAATTTACACAAGTCGGATTTTTGTGTTCTTAATAGACAAAGCATCTTTTATTTCATTTATTTATGAGCAAACATGGAATATGTCAGCACATTTGTCAAAATTGTACATTACGACTACAATAGTCATGAAGCCTCACAAAATAGTAACATTTCTTTCTTTTTCTTTCTTTCTCTCTGATATATTAACAGTAAAAAAATACACCCCCTTTTCTTTTTTTTTAGCCTTTATTATTTACATTTTAGGACCCATTTCATTTTTTAAAACATATCTACTGCATGCATTAGTGTGTGTGTTTGTCTTGAAGCGTGCTCGTTACTGTACCTGACAACATTTTCATGTTTATGCTGATTCTTCCTTTCTATACGTTACAGTAGAATATCATGTCTTTCTACAAAGACAGATTGAGTGAAGCAGCCACCAACTATCACTTTTCTCTCCAAGTATGTTTTCGAGTGTGTGTGTGTTTCCAGATAAGTGGGAGCGGTGTGTGTGTGTGAAGTCTTAGCCGTGGATTACAGGCCTCACAGATAGGCTTGTATCCAGACTGCTGTCTGACATGAGTTGATGGGATTACAGGAGGCGGGTGTCTGTCCTGCCATCCCCACCCTGTCCCTCCGTGGGTGGAGGAGACACTAGGTGCAACTGGGGGTCACTGTGTGTGTGTTAGTGTTAGACCACACCAGACTGATTTTTTTTATTTTTTTTATTTAGGCTGTGGATACCTGAAACTTTATGTGCACAAATCATTTGACTAGATTTACTGAAGGTACAAAACAAATACAAAATAATAAGAATTTTGACACGAGGCAAAAATCTCTCTCTCTCTCTCTTACCTCTTTATTTATGGATTATTTTAGGTTTATTTCAGCTTCACAGGATTAACTGCAGGTTTTACAAATTGTTGTGTAGAGCTGAAACAATTAATTGATTAATCTGGGGCTGCAACTAATGATTATTTTCATTATCGATTAGTTGTTTGGTCCATTAGATGTCCCAAAATGGTGAAAAATATTGATCATAACGTGCTTATCAAAGCCCAAGATGACGTCCTCAAATGTTGTTTTGTCCACGCACCAAAGCTACTCAGTTTACTGTCATAGAGGAGAAAAGAAACCAAAAATATTCACAGTTGAGACACTTAAATCAGAGAATTTAGACATTTTTTCTTTAGAAAAATGTCTCAAAAAGATGAATAGATTATCAAAATAGTTGGCAATTAATTGATTAATTGACAAATTGTTGCAGCTCTAGATTAATCTATTAGTTAATCAAAAGAAAATTCACTGAATCTGATTAATTGGTCAGTTGTTTAATCAAGAAAAAAATGTTCTTATTATTATTATTTGCTGCTTCCTGCCTCTTAAATATGGAAATGTGCTGCTTCAGTGTGTCTTATGTTGTGTTAAATTGAATATTTTGGGGTTCTGGATTGTTGGTCAGACAAAAAAAGGCATTTGAAAGCATCAGCTTGGGCTCTCAAAACTTGTGACCATCATTTTTTAAAAAGTTTGTTTTTTATTAAATTTCATAGATTAGAGGATAAATTGGAACCAATCAGCAGATCTGTGGGTAAAGCTGCAGCCTCCCTGTTGAGTCTGAATATTTATAGCCCCATATACTCGTCTCCGCCTCATTTGTGTGTATTATTGCATCGCATATGTTGATATGGCAGCCCGAAGAGGTAAAGCAAAGCATTTAGAGGCCTATAAGAAGATCAATACAGGTGGCGCTGGAGAAAAAGCACATTGTGTGATCACCTCTGACCCCCCACTTTACATTCAGCACTTTATTTTAATCACTAAACACCACAGAAGCAGATCCCTCCCCGCTAAACCTCGACGCACTCATTACACTGGGCAAATCACAGATAACCTTATCTATTGATACTATCCAGATCATTTCATAATCTAAGCCAGGGCTCGTCTCTACTCTGAGCCAAACGCAAGGATGTGGATGCAATGCAAGTCCACTTGAGCTGATTAGTGTGTGAAGTGTGCTTGTTAGGCATACTGTGAAGTGTGCTTGTTATATATCCAGCCCTCACGCTTGATTACTGCTGGCGCTTTACTACCGACGGCTGTGTACAGAGACACTGCTGGGATCTGATGTGTCCGGTGACTAATGGAAATATTAGCGTCTCCTGTTTTGAAAACAAGAAATCGCAAAGAAAATTGGATGGAATTAAATGACACGATAGCTGACAGTTAATCTTTGGCTCATATATATTTATATATCCTCTAAATTGCTCTAATAAATTAAAAAGTATAGTAAATTAAAACGTCCTTAAATTCTCTTTAAAAATCTACTATCTTATTCGACTTTATTTTCCTCCTCACATGTCCTTCTGTTCTTTTTTCTCACCCTCTTTTGTACTTGGCAGAGCTTAAGTAGTGCCAATTAAATATGTTATTCCATATGCTGTATTATTGGACATGCTCCTCCATAATGCATGCATTTCAACAGGAATCCCTCAGTAATTGTGCGACTGAATCTAATACGGGTTTGAAATATAATGTGAGTATTTGGGGGTGGGGGGAAGGAGGGTGGTGAAATACCCTGCTGTGATTCTCCATCTGGCCGGTGCAGTATTGGAATGGACCATCCCTCCTTTACCATGCCATCCCAGAATAAGCTTCACTTTAAAGGATCAATGCTTTTATTATTGAAGTCGGTCTCTGTAGTGCAGGCTAATACATTCTGCATTGATCTCTCCCACCCCCCCCTTTCCCCAAAACCTTTATTGCCATTCCTTCCAGCGAGGCTCGCATTTAAAAAGATATCTTCGGCCGAATAAAGATTTTACAAAGTGACTGGAGGACAAATAAGCCTATAAACTGGGGTATTCACATCTTAGTGGGAAGGAAAGACAGGGGAGAATAAGGAGTCGGAGTTGCCAGCAGGCATTTTGAATATCATTACCAGCTTTGCAGGGAGAAATTGAAATCATAAGCATAAGGAAAGTACCTGGTAATTAAAACTGTCTCGCTGCGCCAAGGCTTTGATACCTGCTCAAGAAAGTATTCGCGACTGTGTTTCTGGCCGGGTGTAGATATTGCAGCTGCGCAAATTTTGGTGAGGTTTGACATAAAGTAGAGGATGTGAGAGTGTGTTTTGCTCTTTTTTTTTTTCCTTCTGTCAGGATGACGATGACGAGCTGTACGGTGTGTGTGTGTGTGTGTGTGTGTGTGTGTGTGTGTGTGTGTGTGTGTCGCTGTGGGTTGTGGCTCCAGGTGATGTTTGCCATGAGTGGTCAGGCTGTGTAGGAGTAATGTGTGTCCAAATTCATTAATCATTTTGCCACTTTCTGGTATCACATGTGTTTATTAAATGGGATTTATTGTATAGAAGAAGAGAAACACATGCTGCAGCTCGTCATGTTGTAACCAAACGTGTCTCAGCTCTGCGGCCTGTGGAGCAGCCGCAAACACTTTGACGTGGCTCTATCAGAATCAAACCCTGAAGCATGCGTGCCAGACCCTTATTGAACAAATTTGCGCCAGTGAAGCCAGCAGTTGAGGACATTAATGATCTGGACCCACTGGGGTCTGCTGCTCCGCGCCCACAGGCTAGCTGCTCGATCCCCAATCAATAGCTTTTTATTAAAATTGTTTGCGAGGCAACACAAATCCATATTGTTTTGCCTCAGACAGGAGCGCCTATGTGAAATATGTCGGACATATTTATATATTTTTTTCCAGATGAATGCGGAAAATGACTGGTTGATATGCATGAGGAAAAAACAGAGGGGCAGTGGCTTGGCATTATTGGAATATCCATTTCAACATTGATTTTCATAAGAGATGCATTTGTGATTATCTTATTTTCTCTTCCCTCAACAGGGTTGAATTACATATCATATTATCCCTGGTATTAAGGCAAAATTAATAACACAAGTAATTATAATACTTATGTCTAATGATATGCTGCGAGGGCCCTATTGATTCAGTCGAGATGCATCGAGGGGAAATGGCTTGGAGCTTTGCCTGACGACAGGCGCTGCCAGTGTGCTCAGCTCTGCGTGTGGAGTGGCAAAATAAGATCAACAGCAGAACACAAGCCTCAATCCACAATCCACGCTCAGTGTCATTTCATACCTAAAATCCAATCTGCGGCCCAGTGATTAAGCTTCGATAGAGTATCTGTTTTCACCTGTTTTCTCATAACGTGTCTCGACTGTAACCCTCTGACGCTAGTTAGTCCGGGCACTGATTGTATTTGAAGTTTTGATTTATTCAGCGGTGTGTCCCCCTGCGCTGCACTGCTTTATTTCTTTCTTCTTTTTGAGTGAAGACAGGACAGGCATGGATTTATTTATTAATTTATTTTTATTTTGGTGACAGAAAATACACAGACCCCCCCCCCCCACAACATCACAATAAATTCTAGAGGATCTTTTTTTAAAGCACTTTTATTAGATTACTTTGATGCGCTCTTCATGACTACCTGCCTGCCCAGTGTCGTTTTAGGTTTATTACAGTAGAGGTTATCTGTGCTATTGCTACTGCTGAGTGGCCCTGACAGCTGTATGTGCCCAGTGGTTGACTTTTATATATAAATTCTTCTTCGCTGTGTACTATGGCTCGGCAATATGGCTTATAAATAATATCTCAGGGTTTCTAGGCTGTGTTGCAATATACAATATATATCTCAATATACACATTTACTCTAAAATAACATAGATTATTTTATATGATGCATTGCTGTATCTTAAACTTCCCGGTGTAAGTGGTGATATGGACATAATCAAATATCAAAACATTTTGGACCAAATACCTCTGTTGATATTGTGACAACTGTGTTCTTTCACAAAATATTTGATAAAATTATTAAATAAAAATAATCACTAATGTGGATATATCAAGAGAACAGCTAGAACAGTTAGAATAGACGATATCTAGTCACATATCATGATATAGATATAATATATATTGCCCAGCCCTGCTGTGTACATACAGTTGTGTTTGTGGTGCCCCGTGTGTGGATCGTGTTTGGAGCGAAGTACAGACAGACAAAGGTGTTTACATCTGGTGAACTGAAGTCCAGTTTAAATGTGGAAAATAATGTGGCACTCTCAGTCATTGTGTTTCCTTCTAGTTTATTGTTTTCACTTTATTAGAAACTCCTGCCCTGTATGCATCTTATTATTTTCACTCTGTTGAAGCATGTGGAAGTCATCTTACAGTCAGTCTCTGTTGCCCGTGTTGTCTTTTGTAATCTAAAACTGCCCTCTTGATGAAAAGACATTTTAATGATGGTGAAACAAAGAGATGACGAGGAAAGAAAGGCTGAGATATGTGATGAAGTGAGGAGAAAAGGTGAATTTTCCAAATTTTGTCCAGATTTTATCCCATGTGAATACAGCCTAACATGGCTCTTCATTTGCTCATACATTTCATTCAAATTATTTGTCAACAAGCTGGTGGTAGTTCCACTGTTCAGATGTTTTGTTCCTAAAAAAAATAGGGATGACAGGCTGTTGTAGCATGTGGCATGCATCTTGCAGTCAGTTGATGTTGACTGTATTGTTTTTATTATTCTTAAGCTGTCTTCTTGGTCACATATCACATTTTAATGATTTTTACGGGAAGATGGCAAGAAACAAAGACTGGGATGTGTGAAAAAAGTGAGGAGAAAAGGTGTATTTTGCTAATTTTCTCCAGATTTTATCCACGTGGCTCTTAAGGCTGATGGTGATGAATCATGTGCTCCTTCATTTAATGTAAAGATCATTAATATCACTGGTCAACATGCTGGTGGTTGCTCCACTGTTTTTGTTCCTAAAAAAGGGATGACAGGCTGTTGTAGCATGTGGCAAACATCTAACCATCAGCTCCTGTTGTCTGTATTGTTTTTTCACATCTTACGCTGCCTTCTTGGTCAC